>CABFOW010001137.1:66536-157645 GCA_902141385.1 Timema californicum | reverse complement strand
TATAAATGCGATAGCATCATTTGTTCTGAACTTCTTCAATTCTTTCTTTTTAGGATGTTTAATTTTAAAATGCCTTGTTTAACATGCTTAGTTAAAATGCTCTGCCTTTATCAAAAAAATGTGCTAATAAGTATTCGTGTTACCAAAAAAACATTTAAATTCGCATTAACAAACATAACTTTGAACCTGTTTGGAAACAACGCCTATTTTCCACCGATAGAAAATGTCTGAAGAGAGAATTTTTAGTTTCAAAACTCTGTAAAACAGCAACTCGGGATCGAAATATTTAAAAGCAAGATCTATTTTTTATTTGCAAACATTTTTATATTTTTACTCTGGAAATCTACTTTTAACTCAATCCTTATCATTGTAGTTAACATAGTTCATTTCAAAATACCATAATTATGCAGGGAATGATTAGTAAATTAATTATAGCTACAAATAATCAATATCTATCATATTTTTTATGTATAATCTTTTGTGTCTCTTAACACAATAGTTGAATATGGACTGTTTTAAAAAAATTTAATTCTAACAGAAATTAAAGGTAAATTATGACAATCCTACATAATTTTTACGACCCCCTTCCATTTAAAAAAATATATATTCATAATTTTTTGCTAAAGAAAGGTACGTTATGCCGTTAATGGATTTGATGTTCAAATCACAAAGATTGACTGCGAAAGGGGATATTTATGATACGTTTTGAATGTGTGTTGTTTATTACACATTAACTCTATCGTGAACATATGCCATCACTAAATACGTGATTCACTTGTTTCAGAAAGCAGATATTGCAATATGTGACCTAACTATCACTTACGACCGGAGAAGTGCTGTGGACTTCACTATGCCCTTCATGAATCTAGGTATACTTACTTGGTTCAATCATTCGACTAACGCAAAAAGTAAATTACGATGAGGATGTTAACATTTTAACTGGTAAAATAGATAGCATTATTGGTTACTCTCAAGATCACTTCGTTAACGAAATATTGACAAATCTCTATTACTCCCTGAAAGGACATAGACAGAAAATATACTTTCACATGCTCTTTGTTACGAAGTGGATATATAAAACTTTCCTCGCAGATAAGGTACCTAGTTAGATTGGGACGTCTCCTACGGTATGTTTTGTGGTTATGTTATTTTGTGTCATCATGTTAGGTGACAAGTTATAAGGTTGTCCTTCAAGTGGAATATTGCAATTTCAACGGCTGGATTATTGATATATTTGTAATTTGTGAAACAATGGTTTTGTTTAAATTGATTAGGAATTAATTTTATTGAATAATACTGATGTATTTATTCCACAAATGAAAATTATGTTGTTTGATATCACACCCACTTCAGGGTAGTTATTGAATTCTAACAAAATACTCGACCGATGAGGCGATACAACCGACACATGGCAAGACTTTCTGCCCATATTCAAGTTGAGAGTATAGGACCGTGGGTAACATCGTTTTCAACACATCTCAAGCAATAGTATTATTATTATTATTATTATTATTAGCACCGCGTCTTACTACCCGTTCGGGTTATACGCACTTACGCTGATGTGTAATGATAGGGTGATTGTGAGATGAAATGGATGACCTACAGTTTAACGTGGGATCCGACCCACGGTGGAGGCCTGGCACTCCCCACATTCACAAGATGTCTTGTCCGAGGTGAAGGAAGAGTTTGGTAATCAGATAAATCTGTGCCCGGACCGAGGATTGAACCCCGGCCGCCAGCACAGAAGTCCGACACCTTACCCCTATACCGCCAGGTCACCCATCAAACAATATAGTTCCTTCTAGAAGTGTATTGTTGCAATACCGTGTCAATCATTTCTATGATCGTAACTGTTTCTCCGTAGCAGGAGAGAAACTATGAAATGTTGCGTTAACCTTAAATCATACAACCTAGTAGGAAAAGTAGCATTTGATAATTTAGCATTAATTTTAAAATTATTAAAATATATACTAATTACAAGTGTTGGGTAAATTATAGCATCACATCATGTGTATTGTATTAGTTTCTGATACCTAAGGAATATTCAGTGCAGACCGTGATTCGCTTAGGTGGCCGTATGGTCTAAGGCGCTATTCTCACAGTAGACTAGACTGCTGATAGCATATAGATAAAAGCTATAATCTCAGTTGGGTGTATTGAAGATGGTTTTTTCCAAAAAGGTTTTTCACTTTCCTTTCATGCAAATGTGAGATACACTTCTTCTAAATATATCATTCCTAGTTCCTAAAACTATAAGCGCAATTGGTATATAAGTGTTTAGCCCGAACGGGTAGTAAGACGCGGTACTTTTATAAAACCTCCCATAAATCTTGAGGATATTTTCCTCCTCAGCAACTTTCCATCCTCCATTAAGGTAAACGGAATTCTAATTGAAAGGTAAGTTTTGATAAATATAAATTGTAATAAAGATAGTTTAATATATTCATGCGTCAAATCTTATATTCTGCAGCTACATTTCTGTATAGATAGTGCAAATCAACTCAAATAATGTTAAAAATTTAACGGTTCGGGTTTCATGTAAAAATCTACTACCTATGTTAATATAATAATATAAGGATTGAAGAATGTATAAGAAATGTACCTGCATTTGCAATTTTAACCTCACCTTATTTTGTTTAAAATAGTTGTAATGAATATAAGACAATCTTGGATGCTTAAAGTACACTTGAAATTATTATGAAATCATATGTCACCCTACTGTGAAATATTGAAAATAATTTTCCCCATTCTAATTGAGTGATTATTTTCTCATTATTGAAAAGATATTTTAACTACATATTTCTCTTGATCAAAACATTTGGATGTTGCTTATTTGCCTTAGGTACTTAAATAAAATAAAATCATAATTGAAAATCTGTTACAATAGTATAATAATTAGGAACAACGCCCTAATTGTCTCTCATTATCCTTGTTGATACATTAATATAACATCACGCAATCACAGAATACCCTTTAAAACCTCATCATAGTCTCCTCCATATCTATCAATTTCAATGTAGATTTTACCGTTACATAATATTACATTAGTGGAGAACTTGGGTATTTTCCTCATTATCATAATTGCTGACATCTTCCTATGTTGTTCTAACGCTATGCTTGTGAATACCTGCTATCCGTTGAATTTGTTGAAACGTAGTTAATTAAATTAAAATAACCCACCACACAAATATTAAGATTCATATCTTAATTCTCATTCATAAAATGCACCATAGTGAAATAATATATTTAATCTGATTTCTAAGATCGTCTATTAATTAATCAAACTTCCTAATTTTATCTTAAACTGAACTATTTAACTTTTATAAATTTAAAATTATCTTTGGAATTTACTCACATAAAACTTAACTAGTTGACAAAATGAATCCAACTCCTCATCATGCCTTTTTATCTGATCATAATCTTTGCATATTTCCCAAGGGATTTATTTGTTCTCCTATATATATATAATTTCCTGTAACTATTTTAAATCCAAATTAAATTGATATGATTCGTACAGAATTTATATTTTAAAACTTGATTTCATGTTTGTATATATCGGGTTTGACTCTAGTAATAAAGAATCTGCGTCTAAAGTAAATGTCATTGTACAACATCCTCTCTTAATTTGAACAATATTATTATGTTTACCTTTGAATCTCGTTCTGTAGTCTTAGAAAATAATAATAGATTTAGAAAAATAGTGTATTGTACCTGTCAAAAATAAAACCCTTCTACTTTTTTCAAAAAAATATATATTAGTGTCACTCTCCATAGGGTTGGTTGTTAATACCTTCTCAGCATTTTTTTTTTAAACAACTACGTATTTCCTTACTTACCTTTCTGAGAAAAGACGCACTGCTGAATGTTTACTTAGAATTCATACATTTAACATTTCTTACTACATCTAAATAATTGTAGCTACCCTTATTTTACTTAGCTAAAATTTAAATCTCTAGTTAAACTGCTGAGTTTTACATTTAAATGTTCCGAAAATTAATTGTTTATTTAATTACCTCCTGGTTCAAATATTTTTTGTGAATCGTACTCATTTAAATTTGATGTGCCTGAAAATGGCGGTGCAAAATTAAAATTTGGATGTTGATGTATTTGATATGTTGTTAATCTGGGGTGACCTGCATTATTATTTCTATTAATTTGTTTATCACTCGAATTTGTTTGCCTTGAAGGTCCTTGATTCCTTTCCTGTCGGTACTCTATGCTAGGATGTGGATATCTTCTATTTTTCTCTGGCGTTGGATAATTATTGTGATATCTCTACCTATCTTGTCCATTAATAATTTCTTTGATTTGAGGGTTAGACCATTGCCTAGGCATATCAATACTATGTCTGTTTGATTGTTCATTGATTTCTTTGTTTCTTTAATGTCTATCGTCAAATGCCATTAATACTCTCTCTACTTCTTTAATGTTCTGTTTATTTATACTAATTAGAACATCTTGTACTGCAGTTGGAAAATGATTCATTAGAAGACCTATCAATCTATCCTCTTCTACCTGGTATCTTAAATATTTCGCCTGTGTTACAAATTTATTGAAATATTCGCTCATAGTACCATCCTTATCGTTATATTTTCCATTGAAAATTAATTGTAGAAAATCATCCTGCATGTTTTGAGACCAATATTTTTTCCAAAAATGTTACCCTGCCTTGTTCATAGGTTTCCCATTCACTCTCTATATTATCTGCCCAAGATTTTGCCTCATTTTCCAGACCTGATAAAAATATCTCTATTTTGACTGTTTCATTAATTTTTTCTCCTTTAAATACTCTTTCTACTTTTTTTATGGACTGTACTGCTGAAATATTTCCTCTCTTTTCTTTAAATTTTGGAATAAGTGCTAATGACGTTTCTCTTAGTCCTTTAGCAAATATGTTGGTAGTATCGTGTAAATTACCAACTTCTCCAAGATCAATTTGAGTTTCAACCACAAAATCAGTAAATTTTTTATCTAATGTGTCTACCGCCTTGCTAACGATCCCATCTATCTGTTATTTAATTTAAATTTTATTTATATCTTGCTGAGAACCAAGTACTGATTTTATCTAATTTATTTCTTTTTCAAGGTTGTGTTGTACTAACTTAACATTAGTTTGTGCGTGTTCTACCTGTTCTTTTAACCGTTTAATTGATTCTTGTTCTACTGTTTCTATTTTATTTTTACTAGCCGAAATCTGTTCCATTAATTTTAATTGTCCCTTTCTTAAATTTTCCTGCTTCTCGATCAAAGCCTGTTTTACCTTTTCACCTTCTAGTACTTTTTCATCTACCTTATTTAAATGTACTGCTAAGTTTTGATGAACCGTCTCTAATTGGTCAATTTTTTGCTCTAAATAACCAAATCTCTGCCCACAAAACTCCTTACTTAACTCTATTTTAGCACTTAGTTCTTTATTGATATGTTCAAGTTTAGTCTGGTTTGAATCTATTTTCTCATTAATCACTTGGGTATTTGCATATATTATTTGATTAACTTCTTGTCTATTTGTATTTATTTCCTGTTTAGTTTCCTGGCTACTTTTATCTATTTTATGATTAGTTTCTTGGCTACTTTTATCTATTTTCTGATTAAGTTCTTATAACATTTTCATAAGTTGATTTAAATCTACTATGGGTTGCCCCATTTTTTTGTTCCCTAATCTTTTCTCGCCCTTACTCATCCACTAGATCATTTCTTTGTGTATCTTTTTCCTCCCTTTCTTCTCTCTCTCCCTCTGCAAACAACCCTTCATTGTCCTGCTCGCTTTCTTTGTCCTGATCACTTTCTATTTTTTCCTCATCTGATTTTTCTAGAACTAACTGATTCCTAGGTCTATTTTAATATTTTATCTCATCGGAGCAGCTAGTAGCGTCACTATTATCATTTGAATATGCGATTTTCCCTTCCAAAATTTACTAAAATAAATGATTGTAAAATATTAAAACAAAGTTATTTAAATCTTATTAATTAATTGTCGGTGACCTGGCGGTCTAGGGGTAAGGTGTCAGACTTCTATGCTAGCGGCCGGAGTTCAATCCCCGGTCCCGGCATAAATTTATCTGATTACCAAACCCTTCTTTCACCTCTGACAAGACATCTTGTGAATGTGGGGAATGCCAGGCCTCCACCGTGGTTCGGATTCCACGTTAAACTGTAGGTCCTCCATTTCATCTCACAATCACCCTACCATTACACATTAGCGTAAGTGCGTATAACCCGAACGGGTAGTAAGACGCGGTGCTAATATTAATTTGCTAATATTAATTAATTAATTAAAATGATAATATAAATTTATCTAAGGCTTATCTGACTAATTTGATGTCTTCAGTCAGCTTGTTCCACCTCAGTACGATGCTCTTCGTTGGTGTGCCTTGTAGTGTGCCGTGCGTGGAACGTCTGTTTCACCTCGGTTCTCGGATTGATGTTCGTCGTCGGTGTGCCTTATAGTGTGCCGTGCGAAGAACGTCTGTTTCACCTCGGTTCTTGGATTGATGTACGTCGTTGGTGTGTCTTGTAGTGTTCCGTGTGTCCTTCAGTCGGTGGAGTATCTTTCTTGTCTCGGGTATTCGAGGATTCGCGTCGCAGCTGGGTGCCAATTGTAATAATATGGATGCAATCACGCCTCACTTTGGGCGTCAACTGTAAACACTATTGAATCATCGCACCTCTCTTTGGGTGTCAAATTGAAATACTACGGATTAATTCCCTGATATAATAATGCTGTGATGATTTATATGTTGTATAAAGCTTCGTGATCGAACGCCTATCATCATTGTACGTAAAATATACCGTTTAATCAGCTGTTTATAGCTCCGTGTTCGAGCACTAATTAAATCGGTATATTAATAAAATTGAAGAAAGAGGACCGTTGATGGCTGTTATTTCACACACGGTTTATTTAAATTACGCCTGTTAATTACTTGTACATATTTAAATTAAATATTTTATATCACTGCACACTTGTGATATTGATGTGATTTATATTATACTGTTTTAGACTGACTTGTGCGTGGGCGAGATATCGGTGTAGATGTTTCTATCCCGGAGATGCCTTAAACATACGCACAATGGTTTATATATAACATACCCCTGGCTTTGTTCTCCCCTCATTTACAACGTAAAATCTATTTAATAGAAAGAGTCCTGGCGACAGGTTTTGTGAAGGCTAGCTTCTTATTGGTATAAAGAAATGGCGTCTTTTGAAAAAATACTGCGGAGGTTATCCTTTTAACAGGAATTGACGCAGTTATTCTTTTAACAGGAAAGACTGTATAAAAAATATATATTAGTGGTGAGATCCTTTTCACATTGTTTCTGAGAAGCGCGTGTTTCTTCATGGATGAATCTTAAAAGGTTACTCTATTATATATTACTTTAAAGAAAAATTACCTTCATCCATGACTTTTTACATAATTTAGAGTTAATCCAAACCAATATCATTACAATTCACATTTCAATCTCATTGTTTCAATTTGATTGAATCAATAGTATTATTAAATTAAGGTAAACCTTGCATTTTTGCCTTAATATTAACTTATAATAACGGTTCAATTAAGTAGGGGATTGCCTTTTATTCTACCTAGGCCAAGTCAATAACATATTTGTGTTAAGTGTACATAATACATCTCTCTACCCTTGACAAGGTAAAAAATTAGGTATTAGCTGGAGCGAAAGGAAACAAGAATTTAATACGTCTAAAGTATGACGTTTCCTATGTATTGTATTGTTACGATGCTGGCTATGTGTGTAGAACGTGATATCTTACCCTACATGACGAAAATAATTTAGGATGTTCTAAAACAAAGTTCTCAGGAAATATTTAGTCCTAAAAGGGATGAGACTATTTGGGAATGGGGGAGGTTGCATAATGATGAGTTATATACCATATACTCATCACAAGACTTTGTTTGAATAATCAAATCTCGTAGATTACAGTGGGTAGGCCATGCAGTGGAAATGGGGGAATCTAGAACCTTGTTTAGAGTACTGACTGTGAGAACCCATTGGGAAGTCCTAGACGCAGGTAGTATGATAACATTAGAATGGACCTGAAAGAGATAGGGTGTGATAAAAATAGTTCAAGATAGGGATAAGGGGCGTACATTTTTAAGTGTGGTGATTAACTTTAGGTTCTTAATTTCTTAGATTAAGTAGAGTTCATTAAAAGGAATATATAGGTGGTAAATCAATTTACAAATCCACGTGATTCTCATTACGAGACAAGCCAAAAGTGTAATACAACGAATGTCGTCTGGTGTTTAGTTTTTGAGGTGGGTGGCATCGCATTTTGGAGTACATGCGGACACACACACACACACACACGACATCCCCTCTACACCTAAGCCACCTCCCTGAAAAATTCATGTCCAACCTCTCTCAAATATATACCGTATTTGAAATAATAGAAGCCGGGGACTATTATAATTATGGTTTGGGTATAAAGTAAAGTTGTTAATAGTCGCCGGGGCTACTGTTAGATTAAAAATGGTAACCGTACCCTTGAGTTTTATGCCCATCCAAGTGGTAGCGTTCGGAAAACATTCCTAGCTACGAAGGAAGACTCTGCGAGTCTGGTTCATCTCCAGTGTGTTTCCTCCGCAGGTATCAGCATCTTGTTCAGCCAACTTCCCAAGGAACCTCCAAACGTGTTCTCGTTTCTCAAGCCCTTCTCTTTCGACGTGTGGCTGTTCATGGCCACAGCTTACCTGGGTGTGTCTATCATCCTCTTCGTTCTTTGCAGGTAACAACAACGTACCTGTAACTGGGGGGATAAGGTTGTCTGATACCTTTCGATACGATCACACAGTGCTAATAATTGCTCTTGTGGTCCTGATATCTAATTATTTACAGAGGGAGAAACTCCCACGCACACTTTCAGCTATGATGCAATTTTAAATTATATGATGCGTTATTTCAAAATATCGTTCATGCTAAAATAAAGTCAAAAAATTCCAACAAGGCTCTTTTTTCTTAACAACCCTATAGTTTTATTAGTAGAAATAATGTTTGAAAATGTGACATTAGCTCATTTTCAACCAATTTTTAAGCATATTTTCGGATATATGAGACAAGGTTTTATGAAAAAGGCTTTAGAATTGGCCTTACTCTAACTAATAATAATAATTTTTTTTTATATTTGAGAACTAGCAGTTAGCTTTCCTCTTTACCTTGAGATAAGAAGTTTCCTCTAAAAACAACAGTCATTGTTTGATATTTGAGAACTAGCAGCGAGCTTTCCTCTTTACCTTCAGATAAGAAGTTTCTTTTCCCTTCTTTCTTATTGATAAGACAAAGGTTGGTTGGTTGTATGTAAACGGCGAAAGGGAGTATAAGATTAGACAGAATAGAGAATCAGTTCGAGAAAACGGAACAGACCATTGTACTTTAAAGCCTTGAGGTCTGACAGCTATTGTTACTTTTGCCGCGTTTATCAACTGGTGTGCCACGAAAGATTAGCAGGTGTGTCATAGGTTTTTGGGGGAAGTTTGAAAAAAAATCGAGAAAATTTTAACTAATAAAAATAAATAGTTGAGAATCCATGCTGAACATTATTTTTAAAAACAGCATATGTTTGGAATTCTAACTATTTAACTTTTAGAGACATTCTTAAACCTAATTCCCATAAACGTCAATCTAATACTTGTTTAATTCAATAATAAAATCTCCCCTTATAGATCTTATAGTGTGCCTTGAATATTTTAATGTATCTTTCATCATGCCGTGATTTTAAAAATGTTGAAATTATCTGGCGTAACATATAAACAGCGCATCATTTTAAATATGTTCACGTGTGAGAGACATTTTTACAAATATTTTAATCTTATTTGTTTATAAATTCACTCTAATGGAAAACTAATCACAAATATAAAAATCGCATACATAAATAATTGGCCCTTCCTTGCATATTACAGTAATATAAACGATATAATGTGATAACGTAATCAGTGAAGAAAGATACATTTCCTAAAAGGTACACAAGGACTATACAGAATACACAATTCGGTCATTATGAACTATGTTGATGGTGATTTAGGAAGTGGACCTTTTTAAATAATACCAAGCTTTGTTAACATTTCATGTGGAAAAAAAATTGATTTGGGATGCTGGAGAAACACATGAATTCATCAGCTTACTGACTGGTTAACAAAAAAACGAGATGAAATGTTAACAGAGCTAAAGAATCGTATCGAAATGATCTGTATAATGAGGGAATCGACTGACCACAATAGCATCCAGCAGTGTGTGGAATATATTTGACAGATGAATGTTTAAAATATGTAGGTTTAATTCGTTTAACTCCTGATATTCATGAAATATTGAATGAAAGAGTGGATCGTGTTTCTGTTTGATCGTTCGAATGGAATATTAATAACTCTAATATGTTTCATACATTATATTTCTCATAAGTTTGCTTTACAAATTATACGTATATCACTGGGCACCGAAAGTGCTAAAGATTCCAATTAGTTATCAGAATATTGGATATATTATGAAAAAATGTGAAAAGGAATCATTTATATCCATACAATTTTGTCTCGTGAAATGTTGGTTCAAATTTCTGGTCACTTATTCAATTACAGCATAACTACCGTCATAAATAGGTTAGCAGATCTTCTATATTTTAATCATCTACTAAATACATTCATTTCCATTCATGAGTAAATACCAATTTATCACTATTATTTAAATCCAGTACTATATGTATTTAAGTTTAGTAATAGAATTATAGACTTATTTGTGCTCTAAATTGTGTAGTTAAGCTCTAAAACACACATAATATGGCCGAAATTAGAAACTAAAACATAAATAACATATAAGTAAATGTTCTCCTTTCATAAAGAAACAACTCAATCAAAGATGCTCCTTTCCTCGTTTCCTAACAATTTCGGGTGTTTAACTTTAACGTGAAGGGAACTATTTTCTAATAAATATTTTATTAGAAATCCTTTTACATATGTTTAATTATAGATGTGTTATTTAATAATAGATTATACATGGTTTATATAAAAAATTAAAAGCATACATACAGCCAGTAATTTCACTCTAAGACTGTAACTAGTAGAGTTTAACAATAGTCAAATAACTTTTTTCTTGGCAATTTTACTAATTTAACAAAATTAGAACGCTGTGTGTTTTGGTATATTTGCTGCTAAATTCTTATTCAAAATCATTATGTGTTTGTACAGTCAAGCTTAGAAAAATATTAGAAAAAGAAGTTACAACTTTTGTGCTCAGAATCCCTCTAAAGCTATTATATTAGTATATGTTTCTACGTACTCAACCAATATTATTGAAATATCTTGCATTGAATGATGTCGACTCATTTGCTCGAATGAAATAAAACTATCTTGACTATACAAACACAATCATGAGGTACTACATGGTTTTATTTGTAAGCTTCAAGCTTTCAATGTTGTAGCTAACCCAGTCTCAAACCATAGTCTCTTAGGAGGGAGTCCTGATTATTTTTTATCCTCGTGGACCTATTTCTGACCGGAAAAATTAAGCGAGAAACACATTCTAGTAATATTGGTAGCATATTTACAACTTAAAGGTTGGTGCAATCAATGTTGCTTTTTCTTGCAATTTTCTAGACTGTTCACATTTAGTCAAGAGTTGGTTATATCCAAGCTGTCCGTTTTAGGATCGTAATAGTTATAAGCTTGACGTGATGACCAGTCTGGTAAAATTAAGATTCACAAAACAATTGTTGCATAAAACACTTGCCACGGGCACATGGAATTGGACTAGCACTTTTTCCTTTCATTTGAAAGGCTTTGCCAATATGCGTGTGTCAGACATTCAAGAAATGTGAGGCTACTGTGTGTGTAATATTAAATTAAGCTTATCTAATGGAACAACAACTTATTTGTGTTGGCCAAAATATGTATTGTTTTAAAAACTATTATTTTTAAAAGTAAGGGTCCTAGCTTGCACATGGTTCAACCCCACCCTGCGGATTTATTTTGTTATCTATTATTAATAAAATGTACATTAATGTTATTAAATAATTCATCCAATGGGAATCAGGGTGTTTTATTATGATGAGAGTCAGGACTCTCATTCTAAAGGTTAGCAACGGGCGTCTACGTAACAGATCCAGAAAACCAGCTCCACACTCCTCTTTTTTTAAGCATCGCGTCTTACAACCCGTTTAGGTTATACGCTTAAGTACTAGTTAGGCTCATGGGTCAGGAATTGGTAAAGTTGAGTTTAGAGGAAGTGAGCCCGCATTTGTGTGGAGGGAGAGTGGAAGAGCATATAAGAAAAAACACCCCAGTTAACCCGACCAAGATTCGAACCTCGATATCCCCGTCTTCGGCAGTCTAGCTCAAATCGAAACTAGCGCGTTAGCTAACTACACCACCGAGGCTGGTTTCTACACTATTTTATCTAATAAATAATAATTGTGACTATCTCTAAAATACAACTTTATAAATACACATTTTTTATCCTCGTGGACCTATTTCTGACCGGAAAAATTAAGCGAGAAACACATTCTAGTAATATTGGTAGCATATTTACAACTTAAAGGTTGGTGCAATCAATGTTGCTTTTTCTTGCAATTTTCTAGACTGTTCACATTTAGTCAAGAGTTGGTTATATCCAAGCTGTCCGTTTTAGGATCGTAATAGTTATAAGCTTGACGTGATGACCAGTCTGGTAAAATTAAGATTCACAAAACAATTGTTGCATAAAACACTTGCCACGGGCACATGGAATTGGACTAGCACTTTTTCCTTTCATTTGAAAGGCTTTGCCAATATGCGTGTGTCAGACATTCAAGAAATGTGAGGCTACTGTGTGTGTAATATTAAATTAAGCTTATCTAATGGAACAACAACTTATTTGTGTTGGCCAAAATATGTATTGTTTTAAAAACTATTATTTTTAAAAGTAAGGGTCCTAGCTTGCACATGGTTCAACCCCACCCTGCGGATTTATTTTGTTATCTATTATTAATAAAATGTACATTAATGTTATTAAATAATTCATCCAATGGGAATCAGGGTGTTTTATTATGATGAGAGTCAGGACTCTCATTCTAAAGGTTAGCAACGGGCGTCTACGTAACAGATCCAGAAAACCAGCTCCACACTCCTCTTTTTTTAAGCATCGCGTCTTACAACCCGTTTAGGTTATACGCTTAAGTACTAGTTAGGCTCATGGGTCAGGAATTGGTAAAGTTGAGTTTAGAGGAAGTGAGCCCGCATTTGTGTGGAGGGAGAGTGGAAGAGCATATAAGAAAAAACACCCCAGTTAACCCGACCAAGATTCGAACCTCGATATCCCCGTCTTCGGCAGTCTAGCTCAAATCGAAACTAGCGCGTTAGCTAACTACACCACCGAGGCTGGTTTCTACACTATTTTATCTAATAAATAATAATTGTGACTATCTCTAAAATACAACTTTATAAATACACATTTTTTTTAATTCAAATTAGAAATGGCATATTTTTGAGCTACTGTATATAGAAACATAATTATTTTGTGATTTTTTAATAAAAACTTATCATGATTAATTATCCTAATAACGTAGTTCCTGCACTAGGCTTATGCCAAGGATTGGTTTAATCTTTCTTAATTTGTATTTTTTTAAATTAGGATTTTGAAATAAAATATTATTTATCAAAAAATCATAAGTTTAAATGATAAATGAGAGATAAAGTCACCAAATAACCCGACAATATTGAAACAATCAATTTTTCAACTTGATTTAGTTCTTAATTTGGTTGAGTTATTATGACTTTATTTTATTTTAAATTCAAACGTACACTTTACTTTAAAGTAAATTTTACAAAATTGCCACAATCAAAGATTCCAATGGCTCTCATAGTTAGTTAGTAACGCCCATCAAACTGATCTTTGTTACGTAAGAATTTTGCAACTGTTCAAGCTCAGGCAAAATTGTGTATAAAAAATAGATAATAAAAGGTAATACAAATGTCTATGTTACGAAATGTGTTTGATTTCTTACTACCAAGCAAACAAATTTCAGAATAGCCTTTTCTGACAATCGTGTGGCTTGTAATAAAGTTAAATAAATGCAAAATCATAATTTCGTAACGCATTTCCCGCATTTACAGAAATCTAAATAAGATTGTAAGTAGCTATTTTGGGAAGTTTCGGGTGGACAAAGTGAATTTCTTCTATTGGAACTATATCTAAATAGTATCTAAATAGTATGTTAAGTTTAAAGCTCACGTCGCGGGAGTTACGTGATCCAACTGATGATAAAGTACATCTCTCTATCTATATAGGATTGTATATTATGACCCAGAAATCTGATTGGCATGAATTTAGGATCGGAGTGCATTTGATTTTGATCTTGGATTGAGGCGACAAGTATGAGCACACCAAGACATGAATGAAACCTATTCTGATGAGAGCTCAGGTGTTTGTACAACAATCATTAGTGACAAGTCTACAACCAGTCGCATCCGCTCGTGATATTGTCTGTCTACAATAACACACGCAAGCGCAGTCGCATGTCGGAACAGTTGGAATCGCTTGTCAGGAGATTAACACGTTGCGTTCAGTCAATAAAACTGTTATATAGGTGTACTACGGTATTCAACTAAAGTAATTATTTATTTGGTCAAGGATAAAAGTTCTTTAAAAATTGTAGTAAAAGGTATTGCATTTTAAATTCATTATAAGAGTAATAATTTAATAAATATTTTTAGTGTATTCATATTGATAATATTTAACTCGTGTGTTTAAACTTTAATATTACTTTGATGGTGGAGTCGTATTGGTTGAGATGACGTTTGCAGCCATTTTATTGTAGACCATCTTTGCTTGTGTAGAAAACAAACACAGCACGTCTTGCGAGTGCGCTTTACGAATACTTGTGCGACAAGCGGGCGCGGCTGGTTGTAGACCGGCCATGGGTTGCCTTGTTGGCCCCAAAGAGTGGGTTGTGGATCTGTGACGCGGGTGTGACGGTAGTTTGTTGTGGGTGTCAGGATGACCCCCTACGAGTGGGACAACCCTCACCCGTGCGACCCGGACCCCGAGGAGCTGGAAAATTCCTTCAACATGCTCAACTGTCTCTGGTTCTCTATTGGCTCACTGATGGCTGCAGGATGTGACATACTACCCAAGTAAGACGCGCGTCACAGAAAATGCAGGTCACATTCTCACGAGCAAAACGTGGACATGACAGAATGTAAACTCCATCCGAGAGTAGGCTATATTTTATAGATGAGTCGTACTGGCACCTTAAACTGTAAGTCCACCGTAATAATATTGTTGGGAAATAAATTAGCTTTCATTGATACTTAATATAGTTTGGTAACTAAGGACGTTGCCTACCTGTGACGTCACGACAGGTCAAGGTAAGGTTTTCCGTGGTGATGAACCAACGTTCTATTCAGCTAGTTTTAAAGATCTAACATTAAAACAAAAACCATTAGCTCTTAAATAATTGTAAAAATTGTTCTACAATGCTATAAATTATGTTTTATCTTGAATTAGTTGTTTGGTAAATGAATTGCTTAAAAATCCTCCACATTCCAGTTACGAAATTGTCCTTTAGGAGACTTACTGCCCGAATGTAGGTAAAAAAAAGACCATTGAAGTTAATTAGTATCTCGAATAGAAAACAAGAAAAAGCAAGTCAGTGTTTTCAAGGTTCAAATGGTATAGTGATTGTTAACTGGTCAGAGAACACTCGGAAGTGTTGTCAATATCATTTAAACAAGAAAAGTGCTTAAGTGCGTCAAGTTAAGATGCAACCCGCTTGGCAAAATAGCTTCGAAATCTTAAAGAAGGCAACGTCGTTAATAAAATCTTCTATGTTCATCACAAAGTGACTAAACTAAAATATTTAACAATAAATCGCTATGGTCTGGAACAAGTCACCGACCTATTTATTAGAAGTCAATATAAGAAGTGTTTTGAAATAGGGGTAAAACTAAATGTGACATTGCATTTAAGGGGCTAGAACCAAAAAATGCCAACATCAAAACGTTTACACCCGATGAGTTATTAGTTAAGTAGCATACGTTTTCTCAAAAAAAAAAAAAAAAAAAGTTCTCTTTTAGAATGTAAGTTATCTTTTGGTCGTTTGCTGAAAGAATGTCAGGCCATATTGTGAACAAAGTAAGGTAAGAATAAGTCATGTAAGTTTTCGCTAAGCTTTGCATGGCATTTTTTGATTAATATAGCATTGGCCTTTTAACCTGCATTAGATGTAGTAGCAGCATTGGCCTTTTAACCTGCATTGGATGTAGTAGCCTAAACACAAAACATGTGATGACTTGACATAATATTCAACAATTTATGTCCAACCTTTTTTTCCCAAGTTTTTTTTAATATCTATGAAGATCCATGTAAATCTCGGTACAATATTTCAATTATCTTTTTAAAGGGAATTGATGAGTATATCATTTTAAATTTTAAATGTATTTTTCAACTAATTAAATTGGTTTACTTGATAAAATTATATTTGACGTTATATGTAATGGTTTGTGACTTTGTTATTGCTAATATTTAATAGAAAATAGTGTAAAATACAAGAAGCTTCAAAATTTAAGATATATAAAAGAAACTAAGCCTAATGTGAAAAACAGAAATTCTTAGCCCAAAATTAAGTGTTATTAAAAAATTAAAAACCTTCTCTAATTTGTCAATCTAACGTTTTTAAATAGCTCCTTATAGAAATACTAAACGTGTATATATATATATATTATTTCTTTATTCATGAAATAATAAAAAAGGTGTGTCACAACAATATTTCCTTCCTTGTTTGAACTTAGGTAATACTAAACGTTCCAATAAAAACTAAGTTGCAAACTGAGCTGAATCCTTCCTGCTTAGAACTCAAGTAACTAATCCTCTGGCCTATGCCACTAGTTATGGTTCATCCCCTCCTTACCAACCCTCTGATGACTAACAAAGACGCCCGGTGACCGGCGTCTCTTTCAGAATGTCACCGTTCGAGTGGAAGACCACCCAGCCCAACAAAGGTCAGCCTCAAGTTCTGGAAAATAACCAGACTTTCCACAACTGCGTCTGGCATAACATGGGCTCGCTAATGCAGCAAGGATCTGACATAGCGCCACAGTAAGTAGGAACCCATTAGACATCATCCAATAACATGTTCCTACACGATCGTTAGATCCCTGTGTTGATCAACAAAATGGAATCCGCATCCACAATGTATAAATTCGTAACCGTATCAATAAAGCCATATAATTTATAACGGAATAATTTTAATGTAATTCATAAAATTGAATAAATTTGTTCTACTATGAGTAACTGTGTGGTGAGTATTTTTTATCTACTTATCATATGGCGTTATGGATTCAAAAGTTAATTTCCATTCTTACAGTAAACCACCTATCCGTTTCTTGGGTTATTTTATCCAGTCTCTCTCATTATACTCTATCCCTATCTTGAGCTAGTTCTATCCAGTCCAACTCATTACACCCTATCCTTATCTTGAGCTAGTTCTATCCAGTCCAACTCATTACACTCTATCCCTTTCTTGAGCTAGTTCAATCCAGTCCAACTCATTGCAGCCTATTCCTATCTTGAGCTAGTTCTATCCAGTCCAACTCATTGCAGCCTATTCCTATCTTGAGCTAGTTCTATCCAGTCCAACTCATTACACCCTATCCCTATCTTGAGCTAGTTCTATCCAGTCCAACTCATTGCAGCCTATCCCTATCTTGAGCTAGTTCTATCCAGTCCAACTCATTACACCCTATCCCTTTCTTGAGACAGTTCTATCCAGTCCAACTCATTGTAGCCTATCCCTATCTTGAGCTAGTTCTATCCAGTCCAACTCAATGCAGCCTATTCCTATCTTGAGCTAGTTCTATCCAGTCCAACTCATTACACCCTATCTCTATCTTGAGCTAGTTATATCCAGTCCAACTCATTGCAGACTATCCCTATCTTGAGCTAGTTCTATCCAGTCCAACTCATTGCAGCCTATCCCTTTCTTGAGCTAGTTCTATCCAGTCCAACTCATTACAGCCTATCCCTTTCTTGAGCTAGTTCTATCCAGTCTAACTCATTACAGCCTATTCCTATCTTGAGCTAGTTCTATCCAGTCCAACTCATTGCAGCCTATCCCTATCTTGAGCTAGTTCTATCCAGTCCAACTCATTACAGCCTATCCCTATCTTGAGCTAGTTCTATCCAGTCCAACTCATTACAGCCTATCCCTATCTTGAGCTAGTTCTATCTAGTCTAACTCATTACACCCTTTCTCTTTCAAGTCCATTCTAGTATTATCCTCTCATCTGCTTCTAGGTCTTCCCAACGGTATCTTCCCATTGGGTCTACCAGTTCACCCTTATAACGGTTCTAGATTCTCCCATTCACGCTGCATGTCCTGTCCACCTATTTTACGAGACTTGATTACCCTAAAATGTCTTGTGATGAGTACAGGGTATTTAACTCATCATTATGTAACCTACTACACTCCCCAGTAGCCAATTTCCTTTTTGGATGATTTTTTCTTTTCCTAAGTACCCTATTTTCGAACACCCTACCCTTATCTTCGTCATGAAATTTAAGAGACCACGTTTCACACCCATAAAGAACAACCGGTAAAATGGTTGTATATATATTCTGAGTTTTACATTTCTTGACAGCAAGCCAGTTGTCAACAATTTACTTATATATATAAACCCATAAGAATAAATTAAAGATGGTTGTTTATAGCTCGAGTCACGTTTATAACCCCAATCCGTGCTTTTATCCCATTTTTATACTGTCAGCGCAAGGTTCTAACGATAATCCACTTGTTTTAACAACTTTAAAAGGCCATCTATAGGAATTTGTCGAATCATTCGGCAGTTGCTGATAATCAAAAACTCAACTAGATCCGCCATTGTATCAACTGTCCTGGATGTATTCAACCCAACTCTGTTGGAGTTAATACTTATGTAAGTAAACGTTATATTATTGTAAATACTTTTAAATATGTTCAACAAAGGATTTATTTGTCTTCAAAGGCGTCCATTTATAAATCTCAGAAAAAAAAGTCAAAGGCTTTGTTCAAGCAACATTAATGGAAATCAATCTTATTGTTCAAAATTGTTCAAGTAGAGTTTCTCTCGTCCTCAAAGATAAATGTGCTACCACAATTAATTAGTTATTTTAAAAGTTTCCAAGCCCTTTTAGAAATCAAAGACAAATTAGTAGTGCATAAAAATCATATCGCTTTAAAGCATTCCACCCTTGAAGTTATCACCCCTTTTTCATAATTTTAAAAAAGTGTTTAAATATAGTTACGTATGGTCATACCTTTTGAGAATATTTTCATCTTATTCAAACATTATAAATTTTGAGGACAGTGTATACCCAGTTATTAGGACTCATACGAATAAACTCATGAGCTATTTATTTATATATAGATTAATATATGGACTTAAATTGTCTGTTAACCCAAGAAATGTTCCTACATTATTTTGACACAAGTTTATTTTTTATTATTTCAAAATAATGTATTATAATTTATAAAATCCATAATTATTAGGTTACACATCCACTAAGTTACACTTATCTTGAAAGTGTAAAAGTACTTTTCCCGCTATTTTTGAAAATCATGTCTGAAGTTAATTTTGTGATTGAAAAGCCACGTTTTGTGGCCACTCAGGACTCAGAATGACTCCTAGTGGCCGTTCAGGACACACAATGGCTCCTAGTGTCCGTTAGGACTCACAATGAATACTTGTGGCCGTTCAGGACTCACAATGACTCCTAATGGCCATTTAGGACTCACAATGCCTCCTAGGGGCCGTTCAGGACACACATTGGCTTCTAGTGGTGGCCGTTCAGGACTCACAATGACTCCTAATGGCCATTTAGGACTCACAATGCCTCCCAGTGGCCATTCAGGACTCACAATGACTCCTAGGGGCCGTTCAGGACACAAAATGCCTCCTAGTGGCCATTTAGCACTCACAATGACTCCTAGTGGCCGTTAGGACTCACAATGACTCCTAGTGGCCACTCAGGACTCACAATGACTCCTAGTGGCCACTCAGGACTCAAAATGACTCCTAGTTGCCGCTCAGGACTCACAATGCCTCCTAGTGGCCGCTCAGGACTCACAATGACTCCTAGTGGCCACTCGGGACACAAA
The DNA here is from genome assembly GCA_902141385.1 of Timema californicum. Classification (NCBI taxonomy): domain Eukaryota; kingdom Metazoa; phylum Arthropoda; class Insecta; order Phasmatodea; family Timematidae; genus Timema; species Timema californicum. The sequence goes on along the minus strand of CABFOW010001137.1, from coordinate 137,538 downwards.
ATGACTCCTAGTGGCCACTCATGACTCAAAATGACCCCTAGTGGCCGTTCAGGACTCACAATGCCTCCTAGGGGCCGTTCAGGACTCACAATGCCTCTTAGGGGCCGTTCAGGACACACATTGGCTTCTAGTGGCCATTTAGGACTCACAATGACTCCTAGTGGCCACTCAGGACTCACAATGCCTCCTAGGGGCCGTTCAGGACTCACAATGCCTCCTAGGGGCCGTTCAGGACACACATTGGCTTCTAGTGGCCATTTAGGACTCACAATGACTCCTAGTGGCCACTCAGGACTCACAATGCCTCCTAGGGGCCGTTCAGGACTCACAATGCCTCCTAGGGGCCGTTCAGGACACACATTGGCTTCTAGTGGCCATTTAGGACTCACAATGACTCCTAGTGGCCACTCAGGACTCACAATGCCTCCTAGGGGCCGTTCAGGACTCACAATGCCTCCTAGGGGCCGTTCAGGACACACATTGGCTTCTAGTGGCCATTTAGGACTCACAATGACTCCTAGTGGCCACTCAGGACTCACAATGCCTCCTAGGGGCCGTTCAGGACTCACAATGCCTCCTAGGGGCCGTTCAGGACACACATTGGCTTCTAGTGGCCATTTAGGACTCACAATGACTCCTAGTGGCCACTCAGGACTCACAATGCCTCCTAGGGGCCGTTCAGGACTCACAATGCCTCCTAGGGGCCGTTCAGGACACACATTGGCTTCTAGTGGCCATTTAGGACTCACAATGACTCCTAGTGGCCACTCAGGACTCACAATGCCTCCTAGGGGCCGTTCAGGACTCACAATGACTCCTAGTGGCCACTCAGGACTCAAAATGACCCGTAGTGGCCAGTCAGGACTCACAATGCCTCCTAATGGCTAGTCAAGATTCACAATGACTCCTAGGGGCAGTTCAGGACACACAATGGCTCTTAGTGGCCGTTTAGGACTCACAATGACTCCTAGTGGCCGTTAAGGACTCACAATGACTCCTAGTGGCCGTTAGGACTCACAATGGCTCCTAGTGGCCGTTCAGGACTCACAATGACTCCTAGTGGCCACTCGGGACTCAAAATGACTCCTAGTGGCCACTCATGACTCAAAATGACCCCTAGTGGCCGTTCAGAACTCACAATGCCTCCTAGTGGCCGCTCAGGACTCACAATGACTCCTTGTGGCCACTCAAGACACAAAATGACTCCTAGTGGCCACTCATGACTCAAAATGACCCCTAGTGGCCGTTCAGGACACACAATGGCTCCTAGTGCCGTTCAGGACTCACAATGACCCCTAGTGGCCGTTCAGGACACACAATGGCTCCTAATGCCGTTCAGAACTCACAATGGCTCCTAGTGGCCGTTCAGGACACACAATGGCTCCTAGTGGCCGTTCAGGACACACAATGGCTCCTAGTGGCCGTTAGGACTCACATTGACTCCTAGTGGCCGTTAGGACTCACATTGACTCCTAGTGGCCGTTCAGGACACACAATGACTCCTAGTGGCCGTTCAGGACACACAATGGCTCCTAGTGCCGTTTAGGACACACAATGACTCCTAGTGGCCGTTAAGGACTCACAATGACTCCTAGTGGCCGTTAGGACTCACAATGGCTCCTAGTGGCCGTTCAGGACTCACAATGACTCCTAGTGGCCACTCGGGACTCAAAATGACTCCTAGTGGCCACTCATGACTCAAAATGACCCCTAGTGGCCGTTCAGAACTCACAATGCCTCCTAGTGGCCGCTCAGGACTCACAATGACTCCTTGTGGCCACTCAAGACACAAAATGACTCCTAGTGGCCACTCATGACTCAAAATGACCCCTAGTGGCCGTTCAGGACACACAATGGCTCCTAGTGCCGTTCAGGACTCACAATGACCCCTAGTGGCCGTTCAGGACACACAATGGCTCCTAATGCCGTTCAGAACTCACAATGGCTCCTAGTGGCCGTTCAGGACACACAATGGCTCCTAGTGGCCGTTCAGGACACACAATGGCTCCTAGTGGCCGTTAGGACTCACATTGACTCCTAGTGGCCGTTAGGACTCACATTGACTCCTAGTGGCCGTTCAGGACACACAATGACTCCTAGTGGCCGTTCAGGACACACAATGGCTCCTAGTGCCGTTTAGGACACACAATGACTCCTAGTGGCCGTTAATGGACTCACAATGACTCCTAGTGGCCGTTAGGACTCACAATGGCTCCTAGTGGCCGTTCAGGACTCACAATGACTCCTATTGGCCACTCGGGACTCAAAATGACTCCTAGTGGCCACTCATGACTCAAAATGACCCCTAGTGGCCAGTCAGGACTCACAATGACTCCTAGTGGCCGTTCAGGACACACAATGGTTCCTAGTGGCCATTTAGGACTCACAATGACTCCTAGTGGCCGTTAAGGACTCACAATGACTCCTAGTGGCCGTTAGGACTCACAATGGCTCCTAGTGGCCATTAGGACTCACATTGACTTCTAGTGACCGCGCAAGACTCACAATGACTCCTAGTGGCCGTTTATGACTTACAATGACTCCTAGTGGCCGTTCAGGATTCACAATGACTCCTAGTGGCCGTTAGGACTCACATTGACTCCTAGTGGCCGCGCAGGACTCACATTGACTCCTAGTGGCCGCGCAGGACTCACAATGACTCCTAGTGGCCAGTCAGGACTCACAATGCCTCTTAGTCACCGTTCAGGACACACAATGGCTCCTGGTGCCGTTTAGGACACACAATGACTCCTAGTGGCCGTTAAGGACTCACAATGACTCCTAGTGGCCGTTCAGGACCCACAATGACTCCTAGTGGCCGTTCAGGACACACAATGACTCCTAGTGGCCGTTCAGAACACACAATGACTCCTAGTGGCCGTTCAGGACTCACAATGACTCCTAGTGGCCGTTCAGGACACACACTGACTCCTAGTGGCCGTTCAGGACACACAATGGCTCCTAGTGGCCATTTAGGACTCACACTGACTCCTAGTGGCCGTTAAGGACTCACAATGACTCCTAGTGGCCGTTAAGGACTCACAATGGTTCCTAGTGGCCGTTCAGGACTCACAATGACTCCTAGTGGCCTGGGGTAGCTACTATTTTCCCAATCTGGGAATTCTAAATTCTGCATCCACTTTTTTGCAAATGTTTGCTACCGTTTGGTTCTCACCATTTCATACGACTTATTATAAACTATTAGTGTTGTGACTTCTATTCAAATATCAGTTGAAACAATCCTGTCACCCGCATGTCATTGAAAATGTCCACGACTCTCCTCAGGGCCGTGTCAACCAGGATGTTGGCCGGAATGTGGTGGTTCTTCGTCCTCATCTTGAACGCGTCGTACACAGCCAACCTGGCGGCCTTTCTCACAAACGGAAGAATAGAAGAAACCATCAAAAGCGTGCAGGACCTTGCGGATCAGACCAAGGTCAAGTACGGTGTCATGGAGGGAGGATCTACCGCCGGATTCTTTTCGGTAAGAATATTTCACGCATAATGAGTTCAACATGTTGAGAATCTCGTGCTTAGATTAATCTCTCTCTTTACTGACTATTCATTACTAGTTTTTTCCTACCGATACAGAGGCTTGCAATTTAGCGAGTAAATCGATTCTTTTTTCCACATTTACTAAATAATCTGTTTACAAATTCATATTTTAATTTTTCAAAAGTATATACTTTTTGAAAAAATCATCCTCATTACACCCAACGGAGATTCAAACCTCTATCTCCTCATTATAGACAATTTAATCTACTGCGAAAGTACTACCTTAGGCAGTGGCATCGCGTCAGGGCAAGCAAGGCAAGCACCGCTTGCCTTTGATTGAAGATATGTAATTATTTTATTTAATGTTGGCAAAAATATTTACCTGGTAATCTTTTAAATGTAATTCAAGTATTAGTGAGTTTGAAAAAAAAAATCCCATACATTGTCAATTACCATGAAATGCATGCAAGGCGTGCACTAGTCCATCTAATGGAGGTTGAAAGTCTGTATTTGTCCGACTTTCATCCCATTGCTCTAGCTAGTGCAGTTCTTATTTGTGAGGTCATAGATTTCGGAGGGGTGAGAAGGGGAAGAGCTGCGGTTGTCGGGTAGACATGCCAGCAGCCGAGCTACGACTTCTTTTCCCGAAAGGTGACGACTAGAACCGAAGTCACTACCCCTCTGTTCCCCTTTCAAAACATATAGTGATGGTACGGCATGAAAGGGGAAATTAGTAATAATTGTCAAGGTACTAACCAATACTGACCCTGTGCCTACACGTCTTTAAGCCCGGTACACACGACACAGCTTCTTGTATATAAAGTTGTACAATAAGTTGCAGCCTGAAGAAGGCGTCGTGTGAACACCAAAACTTATACAAGATCTGCTTCGCACAGCTTAATGTATATAACTTCAGGAAATAGAACTTGTCCTATATAAGCCATTTTTCTTGCACAACTTTTAAGTTGTAAACACGAAAATTTTGTCTGCTAGACAGTTACCTTGAAAAAAAGTTATTTTAAGAAAAACAGCTAAATGCTTGAAAACAAACAAATAATTATAATTGAAGGAGGTTAAACCCCAAATATAAAGGTTTTCATCTGTTTAAAAGAAATATTAAAACACACTTTTTTATTGTTTGCATAATATTTAGGAATGATTAAGAAATTATTTACATTAAATACCAATATTTTTCCAAATCATTCAATCATTATTTTTTCATAAAAATTGAAAAAACGCCATGTTTTTTTAAAAATATTGTATGCAATCACAAATGCCGTGTAAACAAACAGTCACTGACTAAAATGTGTATGCACTCCATGTGACCAAGGTATTGTACAATTTATTGCACCACTTTTTGTACAAGAAGTTGTGTCGTATGTACCGGGCTTTAGAGTTTTGTGGAGTTTATTGTAGCAGGTGCGTTTGGTTTTATGTGTGTATCAGTGAAAGCTAACAAACGAAAGTTTATAAGTATTTGTCTCTATTAAGCAATAACACAATAATGTAAATCTCAGAAGAGAAGAATGCCCAAAGCCCCAACTATCATAAAAAAAAACACCTCCAAATAGCTTCTTGAAGCACAAATTTTAAAAATATCTCAGAAGAGAAGAATGCCCAAAGCCCCAACTATCATAAAAAAAACACCTCCAAATAGCTTCTTGAAGCACAAATTTTAAAAATATCTGGGAGCTCCCTTTTTAAGCTTTGGGGCATCCGTTCCATGCTTGCCTAAGAATTTTGGTCACGAGACGCTACTGACCTTAGTCCATGCGGCCATTAAAGCGGGTGTGTTGTTTGGCTAGTGAACATTGAAAAAAGATTACTATAGCGTGTTTATTGATGATTTTTATGTATTAAACTTCAAAAAAGTATAATCTACAAGAAATACTGCACGTCTTTGATTTTTTTTTACCAAAAATTAATTGAATTGATACAATCTTGTGGATTGTAGTTTTGTTTCAATAATGTTGTATGCATATTTTAAGTCTATTTTGAAATTAGATTAGACTAAACGTACAAATAAGGGCTTAGAGTGCCAAATAAAAATATAGATTTTAATCGAAACCTCTTGTTTTCCCCCAGAAGTCAGACAACCCACTATACCAACGCATGTGGGTACAGATGTCACAATCCAAGCCATCCGTATTCGTTAAGACCAATGACGAGGGGGTGGCCAGGGTGAGAAAGGAAAAGGGTAAATTTGCTTATTTCATGGAGTCCTCTAGCATCGGCTACCAGATGCACAAGTTCTGCGACCTCATTCAAGTTGGCATGGAGCTTGATTCCAAGAGTTATGGCATAGCCCTCCCTTTAAGTAAGTCCAGTAGTCGTTTGGTAAAATAATAAATCTATTATTGTGTGATTTTACAAGTACTATACCCATCCCCATGGTGTAGTGGTCATTGAACCTGGATACGAACCTAATAATCCCGGTATCGAGACCCGGCTGGTACCTTGGGTATTTTCACCAAAGGGGAATTAACCCGACGGTCGCCAAGGCTCTGTAAATTAGACCTAAGTTAGGTTTAAGATTCCCACCGGTCCACCGGACTTGTAGACAACCCCCTATGGTGTAACCTGGCAACGTTCTGTGTGTTACTAGAGTGGCTAATTGTCAACATACCGGCGACAGAACTGGATGCCATTCTCCATCTAGCTATCTTAAATCTAGAACAGACACAACACTCAGACCCCTGGTTGTTAATTAAATACTTTGATGGGATAAACCCGCATTTTACAAATACAAAACTTCTTTTCAGCCATGCTGGAAATCAAACCCAGAGCCCTTGACTTAGTATGCAGACACGCTACCGACTTAGCTAAGGCTGTAAAGGTCGAATGAGCTAATGTTCTTTAATGCAACGCAATATCCTGTCCAAAATATTATTTCAATTTCTGGGATATTTCGATATGAAAACATAGTATAAGTGTAAACACAATTATTGTAAAATATAAACTCTTACAGTTGGCCAGCACAACAAATCAACCACTGCTCACTGTAGCTGTACTTCTGATAGGTATAAACTTGCGGATAACCTCACACGTCCATCGTGGACTATACCTTATATTATTTTAGTGATATTTGATCCTGGCTAAGAGACAAACTCAGATAGTTCACTATTAGTACATTGGCGTATTGAGTCTATGATTTCAGGTTTTATTCCAGTATCCAGATTCAATGATCAATTTTTTTGAAAGTTCTAGTATACTTCTAAAAAAAATTATATTAATTGATAATTTCTCTCTCAGACTCGCCATATCGAACTCTCATAAACAAAGCTATATTGGATCTTCAAGAGTCTGGAAATTTAAGCAAAATACAAACCAAATGGTGGGAAAAGGCCGGAGGAAACTGCTTTAAGGTAACTTAACCAAGATAAACTTTTATTTGTATTTGTTATTACAATGTTTATTTCCCCCTGGGATCTTCTTATAGCAGTGATCTTCAGATTAGTTATATCGATTACTATAAGTCAATAATCAATATTAAAGTGTGGGAAATGTGATTTTAAGAAGTAGTTTAATGCAGGTCGTACGTATATTGCATGAGTAAATAAGTGTATCTTATAATATATTTATACAATAGCTGATACGGCACTTGTTTACAAAATTGGTTGATTTATAAAACAGAAGACGAATTTGACATTGGCGTGGGAAAGAATGTTATAACCTCAGCCTCTGTGTATCCATAAAGTAATGTATAGTTTGGGGGTCATGTTGGCCCCTGTGGTATTATCCAAATGTCACTCACCGCTAGTCCAGAATTGGTTCTTTCTAGTTGGGGAGTTGGGGGTGAGTCGTTTGGTGTGGTGAGGTGACCTTAGTTTCTCAGTGGTGATTCTCAGGACTTGGAGATCTGGTGCTTCTTTTCTCGTTTTATAAACCTGGCTTTTGTGAATGGGGATGTTTCCTTTACAATGGGTGCCGAAGCATGCTCCATATGTGCATCTAGAGTAGAGGATGGTTTCGGACTTTCAACATAGAGCTTGCTGCTTGACTGTGAACAAAGGGGTTTCGGGAGGAGATGCGTCAAAACTCAAAGACAGGAGTTTCTTCTGCAGTCTAGGATCTTCAAGAGAGTTCATATGTTGTTTCCTTGGGTGGTCTGATGGGTGTAGGGGGCTGCTAGGGGGAGAATAGTCTGAGCTAGCATTTTGTGGGAGTACTGAGTTTGGGTGTGTATAAAGGACGGATGAGAAACCAAAGCCAAAAAATTCTTATAGAGGGATTACTGAAGGGCTCTTATTATCTTCTGGTCGCCACCTAATTAAATTTTGGTTCCTTCTATAACAGGAAGTCGAAATAATTTATTGGAGAGATGGTAAAGAAGCATGAAGATAAGGATAAAATTACAGAGGCTATAGAGATAGGGAACCTAAGATGTGGGAGAGGATCTTAGTATAAAAGCATCTTGTATATGCCATATGCAATGGATGAAGGATGTTTAGATCTAATAGATTGATTCAGAGAATATTCTCCGCTAAAAGTTGGATTTAGCTGTTGTATAATCTGAGTAGGGATAATTCTTGTTTAAAAAGAAGAAATAGTGACAGGCCCCAAAAGCCCACACCACCGCGTGTGAGAGCCGGCTCTACTACTGCTTTTTCCACAAGTGCAATCAAGTCAAACTAGGGTTTGATTTTATGTGTGTGCCTCAGGACTTATGATGCACTTATGATGCGTGATAGTTTGAATGAAAGATACGACTCTAGTAAAGTATGGTGGGGCAACCCCAAGCAGTCTGAAGAAGAAAGAATGCCTGAGCCACCCTAATGAGTGGAAGCAAGAGCAGGGGATAAACCCCGACAGAAGTGGGGGTAAAAACTTGCGATAGTACCGTGCAAGGTGCATGCCCGTACCATATGTTTTAAAGCATATCCCTGGAATCGTGGATGTTTTACGGGAAATGTTAACGATCTAATTAGATCAATTGTCATCTGGATAGGAAAAAACAGCTATTATGCTGTTTCTGTCTAAGTAATCATATTAAGGAATATTAAGTTACCGTTGAAACAGCACCAGGAATCCCCCCCCTTTTAGAGGTGAGGTACTTGCCTGCCCAGTCACTCCCATAACCAGTCCCAGCGTTGTTGAATCTTGTGCATTAGATGGGATTGAGGAAAGTGCGTATGCAATTTGTTGATCCCCTCCAGGCTATATAAAGGACAGTATATGTCCATAAGTCTTGTGACGCCCAACTCATCGCCCGGTGACTGGGACTAATCCTAAAGTTGGATTTAGCTGTTGTATAATCTGAGTAGGGATAATTCTTGTTTAAAAAGAAGAAATAGTGACAGGCCCCAAAAGCCCACACCACCGCGTGTGAGAGCCGGCTCTACTACTGCTTTTTCCACAAGTGCAATCAAGTCAAACTAGGGTTTGATTTTATGTGTGTGCCTCAGGACTTATGATGCACTTATGATGCGTGATAGTTTGAATGAAAGATACGACTCTAGTAAAGTATGGTGGGGCAACCCCAAGCAGTCTGAAGAAGAAAGAATGCCTGAGCCACCCTAATGAGTGGAAGCAAGAGCAGGGGATAAACCCCGACAGAAGTGGGGGTAAAAACTTGCGATAGTACCGTGCAAGGTGCATGCCCGTACCATATGTTTTAAAGCATATCCCTGGAATCGTGGATGTTTTACGGGAAATGTTAACGATCTAATTAGATCAATTGTCATCTGGATAGGAAAAAACAGCTATTATGCTGTTTCTGTCTAAGTAATCATATTAAGGAATATTAAGTTACCGTTGAAACAGCACCAGGAATCCCCCCCCTTTTAGAGGTGAGGTACTTGCCTGCCCAGTCACTCCCATAACCAGTCCCAGCGTTGTTGAATCTTGTGCATTAGATGGGATTGAGGAAAGTGCGTATGCAATTTGTTGATCCCCTCCAGGCTATATAAAGGACAGTATATGTCCATAAGTCTTGTGACGCCCAACTCATCGCCCGGTGACTGGGACTAATCCACACAGGGTCAACCTCAGTGTTCAAATTCAATCCATAGACACTCTTCCAAAATAGTATTAGATTGAATAATGATTGCTTAAACAACTTTTAGAGACATACTGATTCATTTCCCAAAAGGAAAATGGTTTCATCACCATATAAGCCTTTTATACCAGTGAAGACTATTTTCCAATTTACCCATTAGCTGTTAACATTGTTACCAATCTTAAATCAACACACACAAACACCTGCCTATATTACTAAACAATTTATTTTCCTTTCCATTTTTATTTAGAGTAAACGACAGTACTTATTATAACGTTTATTTTTAAAATTGGTAGTTTTAGTTTGTGGCTCTCTAGGTAAATGAATTGCATTAATCTACACTTTAAACTGGGGTCGGTAGCTCATTCGAGGAAACTACGTTTCATTATCGGAGATACGGTCACCTAGATAGCACTAGTAGTTCGGTATAGCACAGAAATAATTACACTGGCCAACAAATTGAAACTTTTTTTCTGTATCTGGTTTGTAAATGAATGGGTATAGCTAATTTTTGGATGCTGAATTCAATAGAAAAATCAGATTATCTCTATAACGTCACATTTCCAAGATACATAACACTAACACAAAGACAATACTACGACATTAGCAACTATTTACCATTTTAAATACAAACAAAATATAGCCCTCAGAACTCATCTATGTTTTTATAGCGTAAAAAAACTAATTAAAACCAAAAAACACACTATAACTATCCACATTAAGCCATGATATTAATATTTACAAATTTTATTGTCAATTTTCTTTGACAAACTATTTTAAACCACCAAAAAGCACTAACATAATACAAATTAAGCCATGATATTAATTTTTACAAAGTTTAATGTAATTTTACTTTGAAAAAATGGGATGGCCATGCTTTTATTTTGTGAGGTGTTTCACCAATTTCCCTAAAAAGAAACCAACAGTAATCACCCATCATTGAAGGGTTCCAGTGTCCTTGGTAACGATTCTACATGGTCAGGATATCTTGGTGAAAGCGTTCATCCTGTTCGTCACTAACACCATCACAATTTTCTGGGGAAAAGTGAAGATGCGAGGGTAAAAAGTTAATTTTACTGACATTCTACACCCCATGTTCTTGTAGTTGTCCAATAGACCACTCGCTATGAAAACATATTTATCGTCTCTTCTGTTACCCAAAAAGCCGTAAACAATGGCTTTGAAAGCGGACCAAGCTGCTAACTCAAGATTTGTAAGCTTAGCATCAAAGGATGGATCTTTCAACAATGCCCTAATTTGTGGTATAATAAATATACCTTATTTTAGCTTTGCTTCACTCAAATTGGAAAAAAAAAATTCAAATGATTAAAGGCCTGACCTTCTTTATCAAGAGCTTTTACAAAGTTCTTCATCAAACCCAACTTTATATGAAGCGGAAGAAAAATGAATTTACTTCACTCAATCAATGGAATTTTCCTTTCCAGCAATGTATAATTTCCTCATAGGCCCTTCCTTGACTTTGTAGTGGTTCATGTCTTGGCTGCCTCACGAGCACAAAAAAAAACAGTATTTTTTGAATCCATCCTGAGAGCCTGTAATGAGTGTGACAACTTTTAAATCACAGCTTTTCTGCCATTCATAATCTTTATATTTGGTTTCCTCCATCAGCAAAGCCATACATTCATAAGTTTCCCTCGTGTCCACTGCATGCATCAAAGACACTGATGGAAGTTTGTTGCCATTAGCAACATCACTTATTTTAAGCTTGCTTTAGATGAATCATTAAATATTCTCTACTCATGTTGTTTATGTTGAACACCCAACTCCATCATCAAACCATTCACGTCTGTGCACACGAACATTGAATTCTTCATTCCAAACATCAAGACAAACAGCTATTTCTTGTTCTAAACCTTGAAATCTTTGTACCTTGCTCTTGAAGGTTCCAATGTTGCAGTCTAGAACCCAAAAGTTCAGCTTTCTGTTTATAAAATTTCAAATCACGGACTAAATCGTTCAGTTCCTCCTGTTCTATGAGGTGAGGCGATCTTTCATGAGTTTCAAGATGTACTCTTCCAAAGGTCATGCAGTTTCTGATTCACTTTCCTCTGATGGTTCTGATGCAGTGGTTTGCAAGTGACAAGCACAAACAGGTAAGCCTTCCTCATGAGGCACAAGCATATGAATTGAAGAAACATTAGTATATTTAATTGTATGTTTATTTTTACTGGAATGTCCCGCAATATTTGTCAGGCAAAAATAACAGTCTATATGATATTTTGGCTCACATCAAACCACTGGAACAGCAAACAGCTTGGTTTGACGGTTTACTTTCATCCATTCTATAAGGGTAGCTATGCGGGTTATGCAAGCAATATGAGGTTCAAAGGATTTATTATGGTCTCCAAGAACACAATCAAAGTACAGTTTGTAAGTCTTCTTAACTAGGCCAGTGATTGTCTTTCTTTTGTGTTTTTGGAGTGAACTTACCACATACATAGCAAAAGTTATCGGGGTGGTCTACACAACTACGAAGTTTAGCAGTTGTCCTTAGGTTAAGAACCTTGTACTAATTATAAACTAAAAATATCCTAACGTCTCATTAGTTCACACAGGAAAAGCAAAAACACACAACACAAACTAAAGTAATCAATAAAGAGAAATATATAAAGTTTCTAACAACATCCAAGTTTCAATCCTCACTAAACAGCAGGGCTAACGTGGCTAACGTGACTAGCTGAGTCGCCTCTAACGGCCATTGGCAGTACCATTACCCCTCAACTAAATTGACCTGCTATCGAGTGTTTATTTAAAGAACTTCTTCTGCATCCAAATACAGAGTGCAACTAGCATAGTGATAATTCATGAAAAAAAAGATAAAACAAAAATAAAAATAGGAAAAATCTTAAAGACCTTATTTGGCAGAGCATTTCCAAGGGCAGATTCTGATTCTACAAACAAATATACATATTAATGGATGTATCACACACCATATGCAAAAATGGCTGTTAACCATTGTTATTTAAACATATTAACATTTTAAAAGTGATTGATAAGAAAGTTTTATCAGTTCACCTTATTATTGCTTTTCTAAAAGAGCAAACATTAAAAAATCTTGCTAAGCGAATTGTATAAACTTGTGGTGCCTCACTGTTAAGTCGGCCCTTGTATCTTTCCTCCGCACTTGCACAGGCCTCTCCACCCACCCTCTTTTCTGACTGGACCGCTCCACAGTCCATGTTTTCTAAGCTGTCTGTGACGCTTTCCCCACTGTACACAGTGCCAATGAGAACTCCTCTTTCTATTGGCTCGCTTGGAGGCCACTATCGCTCACGTTTTACCGCACCAATGAGAAGCTCCTTTTTCTCCCAATAGACAATGCCAGGCAGCAGTGGAGGGTATTTATCATGCTGGTTTCTCAGTGGGAGTGCAAGTATCGTAGTGCAAGGTGCAATCCTGCCTCCCTTACGCGTTCCAGCTGTTCACCTAGAGCCCTAGAAAATGGTCAGATGAACGGCTCTCACCCTACGGGGAAGCCTTCCCTAACACACACCTGAACTAAACTCAGGACGGACGTTTTGGTAGAGAGCTGTAGCAGGAAACTTAACGGTGTCAACGAGCTACAGTAAGCCGTAAAGCGTAACCAGCTGCGAAGCAATACCTCGCAGCTGGATTCCGTAATCCGGAACATCGTACAACACCGTCCAAGGCCCACCCACACTGCACAGAGGGGGGCAATCAAGCCCCTCCACACTGGTTGGTACTTTTCAGGGCCACGAAATGGACACCCAGACTATTAATCCGAGAAAACTCCAAAACGAGGATACTATTTACTCTTCTACAGATGCCTCAGACATGGAGACCAACATTGATGGTCAAGGGACATTATCCCTTGGGGACAAATCTGGCTGAAAAGGGAGGTTTCATCCCTCCCTAAGCCAAAGCTCTCAGGCAAAAAAAAAAATCACTGCCGCAAACAGGTTTAAACCCCTGTAAAATGCATCCGAGTACTAAAGAAACACAAAACACTACTACCACCACGACAACCCCAACACAGACCAAACGATTCCCACCAATAGTGACTCTGGGGACACACAATTACAAAAAGATCACAGAAATTACAAAATCCTTCAACAGTGACATCAGGATTATATACATAAAAGACGGGCTAAAGATTCACAAGGACAAACCAGTTAAGCTTGGTCATCAAGGGACTTCCCCCCAACATGGCTACTGATGACCTTGAACAGGAATTAAATGAAATAAGTTTCCCCGTGACTGACGTAAGACAGGTCATTAGGAAAACCACTACAGATAAAGCAACACAGACAGTGACACTTCTCACCACGTTTCAAGTGACCTCAGTCAAAAACACCGACACCAATACCATCTACCAGCTCAAATTCATTAACCACATCAGGTCAAAAGTAGAACCATACATTCCCCCACCTAACACAGTTGTTCAGTGTCACAAGTGTCAAAGATACGGACACACAAGAAACAATTGTGAAAATAATCCAGGTGCGTCTAGTGCTTAAAGCAGCACATCACCAAGGACTGCCCCAAAATAGATACCACCACACCAGCACGGCGCGTCAACTGTATGGGAAGCCACACGGCATATTACAGTAAATGCCCAAATTACGTAGACCTACCGGAGAAAAAGAAACTCGCACAGGAATCTAGGACTAACAATCAAAACAGAAACATGACCCGGCTCACGTCCCCACCCACACCTGTACTTACCGACACACAGAACTACCCTTCAATGTGGCAAAGACCCGCTTCAAACCCACCAATAGGGCAACAGCCTATGCCAGAGGCGGCTCGGATCCACCGATCCTACGCCCAAGCAGTACAGGGACCACATACACATGGCCCCACACATCAGGAAAACTCATCAACAGGTTCAGATATTAAATACTTTATTAAGTTCCTCAAAGAACTAAATTTCATGAAAATAATCACACATTTCAAACCTTACCTCAATAGACTTAGGCAAGCAACAGACTCAACAGAGAAGATGGTCATTATGATTGAGGGAGAGACTGAGTTCTTTCTGATCCACGATGATTAAAAAAGACAAAACCTGGACTAAAGACATATTACGTGTTTTTATATGGAACTTTAACGGGATACTTAATCAAGCGAAGGAACTAAAGGAACTTTTCGAAACTTATGGGATAGATATAAGACTAATTAACGAAACCCATCTAAACCACAACAAGAAACTTAACTTTTTCGACTATGATATCTACAGAAGCGATAGACCCAATGGAAGGGGAGAGGAACAGCAATATTCATTAAAAGGAATATTCTGCACTACCAACACAATTTTCAATCCTTACAAAATATAGAATGAACAGCAGTCAAAGTTAATACAAAGAACGGGAGTATCTTGTTCGCGGCCATATACAAACCACCGACTAAAAAAATACTACAACAAGACCTAGACGAACTTACGGAATTCTGCAAAATATTTTTAGCAGGGTACATGAACAATAAACATACAAACTGGAATATCAGACTAACAAACAGAGATGGACGCACACTAAACGATCACTCAGACATTAAGGGCTACACAATAGGCGGGCCTGGTGAACCAACATTTTACCCCTCCAACCCACTACACAGACCTGACTTAATAGACGTGATCCTAAACAATATAGGGGTGGCGGCAGGAGAGCTCTCTGTTCTTAAGGAACTTGACTCGGACCATAACTCTATATTGTGTGAGATGATAACAAACACCATGATAAAAATAAAGGGACTCAAAAAATCAAAAACCACAAGCGACTGGGAGAGTTTCAAAAACACACTAAACGAAACACTACCTGACACTATCAACATCACGACCACTGAAGAAGCAGACACCACACTCCAACTCTTTACAACCACGGTGTGACAAAATAATATTACTGGATTAATTTAATAACGTTACAAACAAGGAGAAATTTAAATGGAAAAATAATTGGTTTAACAATAAATAAATTTATTAAAAACAGAAATAATAAGAATTAGTTTTACAATAGTGTTACAAGATTATAAGTTTGAAGCTTGTTGCAAATAAATATTTTTTGTGAAATTTGATTGTCTTTCTGTAGCTACAAGGGCTGAGCTGGAGCCAGGCTACCGGTAGAAGTTTTCTAAAGCAGTAGACAATTAAGTAGTTATTAACAAAAGGTATCGAACAAGATATACATATAAATTTTAATCGTGTAATAAAAGACGCCACAGAAGCTTTTGCGAGAAAAAAACACACAGCGCAATCACTCTCAACCACCATTATTATCTCACAGTGTAATTCATACTTCTGTAATTTTCTTACAGCTTCATCTCCTCAGTTCCACTTCATGGGTAAATAATTAATCATACACGACAGTGATGGCCAAGCTTGGCACTTCTGTCAATTTGGATATTCTTAGTCGGGAAACAGCCGTACGGGTTAGAGCACAGCAGGGATGGGAAAAACTGCTCCTTTAGTGGAGCAGGAGCAATCTGTTACTGCTCCACCACTGGACCTTTTCCTTTTACCTGCTCCTTTTTGTCCCGGTGGCAGTATTCTTACCTACTCCCAGCCTAGTTTTATTTAGCACCACGTCTACTGCCCGTCCGGGTTTTACGCATTTATGCCGATTACGCCAATGTGTTAGGGATGAAGATGATTGATTCTATATGAAGTGCACCCACATTTATTTGGAATGAGAGTTGAAAACGTTTAGAAAAAATCCCCCTCAGTGCACCCAACCGGAATCGAACCTCACTTTCCCTGTCATCGGCAGTCCATTCTAGTGTGAGAGTGAAGCCAGAGACCAGAGGCTGGCAACCTTTTTTGATATTGTGGACTTAACGTTTTTTAAAAAATGTTTGGCTAATTTGAAAAATAGTAAAGCAAAATAAAGTTCAATTTTACATTTCCCAATTAGTAAACCGTTATTAAGTCTATTTTTTGAACAAATTGTTTATTTGCTAAATATTTTGTGGGCTAAATAAAATCAGTCAGTCAGTAGGAATGCTAACCCTTGCCTTAAATAATTTGATCAACAAGTGGGTCTCTTAAATGTCACTCATCAACGTAACAATTTATTGTGAGAATATATTACATACTGTGATTGTATTGTGGAAATAATATTTTGTACTACGAAAGCTTTCCCCTTCAAAACTCATTTGTGACTCCCCAAACCAACTCTAAGCTAGGTCTATATAATAGATAAGTAAGGCTGTGCTGGACCTGATCTTAGCACTCTGACTCTGATAAGCACAAAGCATCCCCTTCCTTTCTACTGTATGATTGCTCCAAAAATCCCCGGAGCATAAGGAAACAAGGTTGCGCCAGACCTGTTACAGCGCTGTCTGTGCCAGAGACGAGGAGCAAGGTTACTTTGGACCTGTTACAGCGCTGCCTGTAACAGAGAGACGAGGATCAAGTTTACTCCGGACCTGTTACAGCGTGTATTTGATCCATGGACCAGTTACAAAAAGTAACAGCTCCTTTGGTCTGTCAGGAACAGGTTGTGAATATGACTTCAGAGGGGCAGTGACAAAGTAGCAGGTTGTGCTTGCACAATCCATCCCTAGAGCCCAGTCGGAGAGTGTCCACCCAAATCGAGTACGCCGTTTGAAAGAGCTAATAATTTGTCGGGTTTTGTGAAGAGCAATTTTGTCTGAACTCTCTCTCCTTTGCTGTCATCCTGTACCTCCCACCATGACTCGCGTTGCCGGGACTCTATCTTACCTCGTACCGTGACTCGCGTTGCTGGGAATCTACCCTACCTCTCACCACGACTCGCGTTGCTGGGACTCTATCCTTTCTCCCACCACGACTCACGTTGCCGGGACTCTATCCTACCTCCCACTGCAGTTCACGTTGCCGCAACAATCTCACCTAACTTTTTCCTGGCCCTACCCACATGGGTCGGAACAGAACGTCACCGTCGTGGTGACATCCACCAGTCATCCCCGAAGCCGCAGGAGGGGATAACAAACTGTTGCCCTAAATTTTAATTTCATGAATACTAACGGTATTTCCCGATCTGATTTTAAGAGGGGCGAGAGGGGTTGATGTCAAATTGTCTCAACAAACTTATTTATGAATAAAATAAAAATTTGTATACATATTAATATAAAATTATTTTTTTAGATATAGACATTAAATTATTTATGATGTAATACAATTTTCCCTGATACCCGTTTTGAACAGAATAATCAAGGTTATTTTCTAAAAATGTGTCATCAGTAAACTACCATTATATTAACTTATTTTAGACACATACAATTCAATTATTATTTATATATTAAAATAGAACCCAGATCCGAATTTTGAACAAAGTTGTTACAGCTATTTAAAAAAATCAATCATCTATTAACTATTATAAAATGAATTATTTGAATAAAAGTAAACTATTTAAAATCATGAGCATTGTAAAAAGACTTTTAAGCTCATTTTCAACCAAATCACTTGAGCCATTTAAAAAATATTTTAAGGGTTTTTTGTTATGAATTCGTCATCAATGAACTAAACAAACGATTTTTTTAATAACTATACAATATTAGTATTTAATGTCAAACACTTCCCATATATATTTTTTAAATAAAGTAAATAAATCTATTTACCGAAATATTTCGTATTTTCCAAAATCATCAGTTAAACAAAATTAAACCAATTTTTATTCCAAAACCAAGTATACAGTGTTATTTGGAAGTTCAAACACTCCTTAAATATCCATTTTGAACAACTCGTTGGAGGGACTTTCAAAAAAGTTTGTAATTTTAAAAAAAGTCATTAATTAGTGAACTACCCTTAAATTAAGTGCTAAGGTCAAAATAAAAATATATCAAGATATTGCCACATAGCAAATGGATATAAAATTTGATAAAACTCCATCAAACCGTTTCATATTTGTAGCCAGGGATGGACAGAAACACAGACAGACAAAAATGTTAGATCCCCTTTTCGGGGTCTGGGAAATTATAAAATGTAACGATAAATCAACATATTGAGGTCGAAAATTTTCATGGGAAAGCTAAGCTCACAATATTGAAAAGCTTCCGGGAAAATAATACTTGTTTAACGTTGGAGCCTCCAATTTTTTTTATGGCCATTGGCCTCCAAGTTCTTACGGCTCCAGGACCTCCACAGTTCTAAATCCGGCCCCGAGTTGGCCTACTGCACCGTGTGACTTATTATAAGAGGAAATTTGAATTGTGAGCATCGTTCAAGAACGTTCTAAGAGTATTGTTTACTAAATTTACGAGTAGCAGTGTTCAAGCACCCTTAATAAAGACACGCTGGGTCGATATTTCTGTTGCATGCTTGATACAGAATTCTAGAGAGATTAATCAATTTTAGGGCAGAATGGAGCTAGGACTTGAGATATAGAAAAGATGCATGTAAATTGTGTGTTTCTATTCGTCAAAGGTCAGTAGAAATATTATTATAAAATAAACTAGGAAGTTTAGTAAGCTTGTATTTAATTACGTTATAGGTTTTGAGATTAACTTAACTCCAAATTGTTGTTAATTAGTCTTTGATTAACTTATTTATCCAATTATTGTCATGCAGGAGTATGAGAACATTTTAGTTCAAATTTAAATGAAAGAATTAGAGATAAGTTTAGTTCAAATTTGAATAGAGAAGTTTGATTCTTAGCTTGGTTCAAATCCTTATGGGAGTGTATGAAAGTAGCCTGAACGTATATGAAATTATCTTGGTTCAAATTTGTTTAGAGGAATTAATGTTGTTACAAGCCTAGTTACTTAAGAAAGTTTCCTGTCCTTGGTTGCAGGAATCTGGGAAAAGTAAAGAGGCTGAAAATAGCGACGAGTTAGGAATAAGCAATGTTGCGGGCGTCTTCTGGGTTGTCATAATCGGGACCGGCACGGCTTTCTTTGTCGCCAGCTGCGAGCTGCTGTGGAACTGCAGGAAGATCGCTGTTGAGGAAAAGGTAATGGCTTAACGAGTAAATCAGGCTATCATTCGTTAGGGCAAATAAATATATGTACTAAAATAAATTATAGAAAAGTAGCGTAAATATTAAAGTTCGTAAGATTAGTGAAAATAAATAATATGTCTATACATTGTTGTATAAACACTACACCAGAGATCATAAATGAAATAATATACACTGTTACTTACCCTATGGCATTATTCCTAGGAACACTTTTACAGAAAAATTGATAAAAGAGAAACCTCAGTTCACCAAAGAGCATAAGTTTCAAATTCATTTTCAAAGATCAGATTTAAAAAGTAAATAAATTTTGATTTTAGCTAAAAAATTGTTAGTTTATAAAATATACTTCAAATAAAATATTTGTATATTTAATATGACTACAATTTTACAATGGTAAGTTATTTTGAATCTCAAATATTATCGGAGAAATTAAGAAAATATATACTTGGTAAATTTCCTCCATGTAAATTACCTTCAAAGCCATTTTCACAAGAAAAAAAGAGTATCCATCTTGTTTATAGGGATATATAGTGTTTAGATATAAAATTTAATCAAAATAGTTAGAGCTTATTTAGAGAAAATCAATTTCTCTCTGTTTACCTTCAGTAAACTACCCTTAATTTAAGAGTTAAATGGCTAATTCCAAAAATCCCTCAGGAGAACCCTATGAAAACCCCAGATACCAAGTTTTAGCCCAATCGTTAGAATAGTTTCGGTTCTAGCCCAAGGTACAGACATACAGATGGACAGACACACAGGCAACAAGGCAAAAACAACTTATTGTTTCAGGGGGTCATGAAACGTCGACATTTATCAAAGTTTTGAAGTAGATTTTTTTGACGATCACAATACTTTCTCACTGAGGTGTCGAGAGAAAGTAAAAATATAACATTAAAATTATTTGGGGGGATATATAACTACCCAATGTTGTATCATTGATTAGTGTAATTATTTTAGAGCATTTTTTTGTATAGATTTACTTGCATAGTACCCGTTTAAAAACTGACCACATTTCTGGTCGTGTAATATGTCCCATTGTTAGACCATGATTGAAAATGGGTATTATTTTTAGTGACCTTCAAAATCTGGGAGGGGCATTTCAATTAAAGAGAATATAGTGTATCAAATACTTACTCCAATGAAAGTGTTTTAAAATGAGGTGGCCCAATGGCTAAATAATTTTATAGTAAAGGAAATTGATAAAACTAAAGAAAAATTATGAATGAAAGTGTGAAACTGTTCCTCGATTTAATATTCACTATGGTCAACATTTTTTGTGTATACTTTTTTTTGTTTTTCGGGGGCTCCAATGTGCATTTTCAGTCACCAAGAATTCCTTGAAAATTTCAGCATCTTACGTCACCTGGTTCTTAATATTTTTTCAATTTTGTTTTTTTGAAGAAAAAAAAACCCACCCCATGGTAATTTTTTGGCCACCACATATTCTTGAACCCTTTTTAGTTAGGGGCTACCAGACTGAAAAATGTCAGCTTCCTAGGTCTTCTGGACGGGAATTACAACTATGGGGAGAGACTCAAGACACGTGGCTGGGACTCGCAACATGACCTTGCCAGATAATCATAACTTGGCGAGACTGACACCATTGCTGGCATGCCCAATGATACCGGTTTCTGAACTATCAAATTCACTAAAACCACTCTCCTCTGGGAAATGTGTTTCGATCGAATGGAAACATTTTTCTTTCGATCTTTAAGATGTTAAAGACTTGTCATATTCTTATCATAAACTTTATTTCATTGATTAACAGAAAATAAACGTATTTTAAGAAACCTCTATTATACAAATTACGTTTTGTTTAACATATTTAAAGCTTAATTTTAGTATTAAAACATATTTAAAGTATCTGTAGAATATTGCTTATTTTGAAGAATGTTTTTAATATACCTGGTAGTTATTACTAAAAATTAATCATTTATTTTACAAAATAGTAATAATATTAATAATAATAACTACTGTAGTATATTTTATAACTGTATAAATAAATAGTATTTTTAAAGTCAATATATTATTTTAACAAATTTGATAATATTTAAAATATTTATCCAGGATTTTCTGGCAACTTGAGTAAATGAAGTGTGTCAAGCATTTGAAAAAGTCACAATTATACTTTTAGAGCACGTTGTAACCGTTTAAGGCATTTATTAGTATTTTTTTCCAGATTTTCATCTGATTAAGAGCTTATATAATGATTTTAGGGCATAAATATATAATCCATACTTATAAGCTACATAGCATAAAACTTAATTAAATCAAGATATTATTCTGATTATTTTCCTTGCTAACTAATTAAATATGGTTCATTAAATACTTGCAGGTGACTCCATGGAAGGCAATAGTGGCCGAGTTGAAATTCGCCCTGAATTTCTCCAACCAAACAAAGCCTGTCAACTTGAGTCATGATGGGTCTCACAGTGAGTCCAGCGAAGATTCCTTCGAATCAAATGATGCAGAGAATCAACTTGAAAACTAATCCTTTATCATCATGGCAAGGAAGAGTAAATTTTGTCAATTATCTTCCAATAGCATTCAGCTCATTTATGTGTTCATGTTTGTGTTATGTAATAAGAGATATTCAAAATATGATCATAGCTTAAGAGTGTGCCTACATATTTTATTGAATGATAGGTGGTAGAAATAGGATTATATAATAGGTCTTTCTTATAAATAGCTACCTTTATAATTGTTTTCATTCATTTGAGTTAATTTACGTTTACATTTTGAACCTACTGATTATATCAGCAAACTAGAATTTCTAAGAATGAGAGCTAAAGAGCCTACCAATTTTTCCAGAAAAGGTATTGTTACATATCTTCGAGGGTTCTTTTACACACCATAAATGGTATGGAACCAAAGGCTTTTCTTCTTCTCCTCCTCCGGAAGCTGTGCTACGGAATTGTATTGCTCTATAAAAATCTATAGAACCCTGCTGGGTTTGAACCCACAAACATAGTGTCGTGAGCAGTGGCGGCTCGTGTATAGGTACTGGGGAACTGCAGCACCCCTTATTTCCACTTGATACTATCAATAGCATTTAATATAATGAGTCATTTTTTATTTAATTCTTTTTTTGTGTAGTACAATATATATTCCTTAAGCTTAATGTCAGTACTTCAGTAACCATGAAAAATATACAAAAATATGTGTATGGAACTGTGCGATTCACAGTGCCAGTGACGTGGTGTTTGACTTTTGCACGCATGCACACATAGAAGGGAGGTGGGGAGGAAGTGTGGGACTACCAGGTAGAGAGAGCACTGTTGCTCTCGCAGTGCCAGCTCTGGCGTGATGGTGGAAGGAAGTGTTTGTTTTTTACTCAGCGTGTGTTGTGCCTAAAACCCGTGTACCATATTCTTGAATGTGATAAAGTGTAGAATAGTGTAAAATTAGATTATTATTCTGCTTCCAGTTATTCTATTTGATTCTTTTTTTTCGGTTCTTTTATTTAACAGAAAGACTAAATGCGCTTGCAGTACTTTCAATAGAGAGAAATTTCCTCAGTTGTCATCCAAAGATCAAGGAGAAAATTATTGAACTTTTTGCGCAAATTAAAACAAGAAGAATGGATTTAATTTTTAAATTAATAGAGCAAGCTTGAACCATAACAATTTAAATTAAAGAAAGTAAAAAATATTTGTTTGTTTTTTGTTAAGATTTTAAAAAGTTCCTGAATTTTTTTATTTTTATACATGTTTTATTCCTTTTACACCATTTTAAAACAAAGTATAAACATCTTCTGGAGCAGCACCCCCAATAATTTCAATTACGAGCCGCCACTGGTCGTGAGGCAAACCCTTCACCCCAAGTCCTTAGAGGTCAAAACTGTAACTAAATCGTGTTTAATAAGCAGTATTTAAAGAAACATGTTCACCCCTTAGTTAAAAACAAACGGTTATTTACATTAATAAAAAGCCTTAATTCCTGCATCTGCACTATGAACTTACCATGGTACAAAACAATGATTTGCATTAGTAATATTGGTTGTGAATATTTTTCAATAGCTAATAAATACTTTAATTAATGCCTATCTAGTATAGATAATGTTCCCATTTGAATATTAAAAAGTGTAGTATGGTTTCGTTAGTATTATATTCATTTTTTAATAATAATAATATTAATAATATTTAGGAAAGATATGAGAGGTTAAAGCCTAATATTCTTCAATTTAATGTTGTGCCACACCAGTCACTATAACATAAGTAAATAAATAAATAATTTTTTTTATTAATATAGGTCTATATATTGGGAAAACTAGGAATGAATTATTTAATTGTAAAAGACCAGATATGGCAAATATTAGAGAAAAATTGGGAATAAAACAAAACATTACATTAATAATTATTCATATATTTAAATAAAATATACTATGAATCAATTAAAATAAATAAACTATAGGCATATGAAATGTTATCTAATTTTGGGATACTAAAAATACATGTCAAGCTAATTGAAGTATTTTTGACAGATACATGAGTCATGGTAAGTGCTTTGCTTGATGTATCTCATCAGATACTTTCAAAATACATAATGGGTTTAAACAAGGAGATTCACTTTCCCACTTTATTTTTAATCTAACCTTAGAGTATGCTATTAAAGTAATGAAAGAGAGTAGGTAAGGGTCGACACTAAACGGTACAGTGCATCTATTAGGTTAAGCAAATAATTTAGATTTGTTAAATAGGCCTGATAGTAAGGAAGCTGTTGCAAGAAATGCATAAATGCTATTAGAGGTTAGAAAGGAACTAGGTTTAGAAGAGAATATTGAGGGCGACCGTTCGGATAACACTGCAAACAAGATATCATTTGGAAGGGCTAATAAGTTTAAATATTTAAGACCAATTTAACTAGCAATAAGAAAACTAAAGTGAAAATTAGGTAAAGAAGACAGTCGGGAAATGTATACTATTACTTGGCCAGTAAGCTGGCATCTCGCCTGCTATTATGGAATGTAAAGCTCGTAATATTTAAAAAAAAATGTTATCGATTGTGCTCTAGAGTTGTGAAAAAAGGTTTCTTAATTTATATGACGATAATAAGTGTAGGGTGCCTGAAAATATAGTATTTAAAAAAATGATTATGACAGTGGAGAGTGGATGAGGTTACATAATGATGGGTCATAAAATATGTGTTCATCATCAGAAATTATTAGGGTAGTATAATCTTGTATATTTCGGTGGGCGAGACATGTAGTGATAATGGGAGAATCTAGAGCCGTTTTCAGAGTATTCACTGAATAAACCAATGGGAAGAGGCCATTATGGGTGACCTAGACACAGATGGGAACTGAAAAGGATAGGGTATACTGAGATGGACTAGATGATAGGGAAAGGAGGCGTAATTTAGTATTTTCGCCAGTGAAATTTCAAGTTCCTAGTGCTATAGAGTAAGGAAGTGAGTATTAAATTGTAAAATATCAAGCTTAAACCTCATAATTTCTAAATGTTGTAGTCACTTTCCTTAACAACTATATTAATTAAGAATGTTTTATAAAATAGTATATTAATATTCAAATATGATTTATTTAGTAATATGTTTATATTATATTATTCAATTATGTTTTAATTCTCTAAGTATTGTATGACATTAAAGAGGGCAGTACATAATAATATTGGTTGTAAAATAATAATATCAGAAATCATAAACATAAATCTTAAATAAAATAAGGATATTTTATGATTAAACATTTACTAACATGGCGAACTTTTAAGTTTTTAATATTTTTAGATGGCTCATAATTTCCTTGCCTAAACGTAAAATTAAAAGTTAAATGAATTCTCATTTTTATGTCAAAAAGTAATAATAGCCATTAATCTAGTCCTTACTGGTAGAGTACTTAACTCTTAGTTTTTTTTTAAAAAACATAATATATCTTAATTAATATTTGGGTAAATTTTACATATGAAAATATTTGTACTTAACTCTTAGTTTTAAAAAAACAGCATAATATATCTTAATTAATATTTGGGTAGATTTTAACATATGAAAATATTTTAAATTATATTCTCATTTAAAATGTATATTATGAATAGAAGAATGCAGAGGTTGAATAAATATTAGTTGAAATTTTGTAATGTTATCTTGTTCTTTAATTTGATTTTCTTGTTTGAAAGATAAAATAAAATGTTAAATAACATATATATTTATATAAATAAGTATATATCTACATATACATTTTGAGAAATACATAAACTGTAGTTATACTTTCACAAAACTGCACGTATAAAGTAAATGTTAGATTGAATAAGTGTAGTCTAAAACTAATAAAATCGACGCAAGTCTGAAGATTTATCATACAAAGCCTTGAACAACTATTACATCTACTTATTAACACACAATATTGTTCTATTAATTATGTCTTAGCTTATTTAAGACATGTATACTACTGTTATTTATTTATAGTGTATTTGTGACTCTTCAAGAAACCAGTACA
Organism: Timema californicum; assembly: GCA_902141385.1. Taxonomy (NCBI): domain Eukaryota; kingdom Metazoa; phylum Arthropoda; class Insecta; order Phasmatodea; family Timematidae; genus Timema; species Timema californicum. Next base: position 111,686 of record CABFOW010001137.1, on the reverse strand, counting down.
TTTTTCTTCGTTCATTCTAATTTTTTTTCTGGTATATTTAATTTACTTTAAATTAGCTAAAATATTTACATCATTAAATCAAATTAACTGCAGAATATTTAAAAAAAAGTTGTGCTTAAATATAAAGTGAGTGGTATTAGGTATTAATATTATATCTGATAGTTAGATAGAAAATAAATGGTACGGAACTCCGCACGGACTTTCTCGCTCTAATGTTTAAAAACTGAGATATTTACTCAAGATTCGTAACATAATATACACTTGCGAACCCGAGTACAAATTGTGCTACATTTACGTAAATGATTTCTTGACTCGCGGTACAAAATTTTATAATTCTCTTTAAACAAATTAACATTTTTATTTGTATATTAGGACCAATAAAATATATTGATTTCGGGTCCCCGAGGGTCAACACTTTGTATTAAAATTTTGATTTCTGGTTAAAAATTTTGGCATTTTATTAGGGGATGCACATCTTATGGTTATCGAATTGCAACTAAATTTCTCTTTTATAAATTTTGACCAATAAAATAGGTAACTATTGAGTCTAAAATGAGAGAGATAATTGCTGTACCAGGGGCGGATCCAGGACGGAAGCATGAGGGGGCGCGCACCCACTGCAAGAAATTAAACCAATTAAATCAGTGTTAAAGTCACTACTAGATTTATTGTCGTGTAATACTAATCTCACTAACCATATTTAATTTTTTAAATTGTTATTGGTAATATTAATATTTAAGACAATCACATTAAGTCCCTATTAAAGTGGTGAAATCAGGCATTAATAAAACTACCCAAATTTAAGTTGCGCGCCTCTCACCTTGTTGCACAAACCTTGTTTAGGTTTAAATTTATTTTATCAGATTTATTATTACTATTTCAATGATTAATAATAAATAAAGATCTTTCAAATAATATATTTTTAAATAACGTGATTTAAATCAAATCTTTGAATAATACCACACACATAACGTGTCAGTTTGGCTTAGAGGTAAATTTTCGACTTAGAATGAGAAATAACTAGCTATACTATAGAGTGGAGTTAAAATTAAATTGTTTTAAATCTGAATAATTCCATCTATTTTGTCCAACTGATTTGATAGCTAAAAAACTATTTATATAATAATTGTTATAATGTTTAAACTTATTTTTCTCTTAATAGTCACTATTTATGATATTCTTATTATTTGCTTATAATACATTTTAATACTAATCGCAAGTTTTGATTTATAACCTTCATAGAGGATTATTCTCAAATTTAGCGATACACTGAAAAATTACTTATAGATTTACTCTAAAATTGTAATTATTTCCAAGCCGCCTCGGTGGCGTAGTTAGTAGCTAGTCATGTTGAGCTTGACTGCCGAGGACGGGGAGATCGAGGTTCGAATCTCGGTCGGGTGAACTGGGGGTGATTTTTCCTAAATTGTTTTCTACTCTCCCTCCACGCAAATGCGGGTTCACTTCCTCTAGATTCAACCTTCCCAATTCCTAATCCAATAACGTAATTAGTACTTAAGCGTATAACCCGAACGGGTAGTAAGACGCGGTGCTAAATAAATAAAATAATGAATAAAAATTATTTATATGTCAACATTATCCTGAGGTGTCGCCCCTCTATCCCCCTTCGACCCAATTTCGATGGGAGCACCTACGTCGCCCCCACCCCCTCACGAAAGTCCTGGATTCGCCAATGTGCTGTACAAACATTTCCTCTCAAATAGCTGCAGAAATATAGAAACTGTTGGGTCCGTAAGGAATCATAAAAATAATTTTCATGGGAAAATGAAAAAAAGCCATCGTTTTATCATCTTAATCAACGCCTAGATACGAATTTTAATCAAAATCTTTATAGCCGATTTTGATAAAATTAGTTTTTCTCTTTTCACCCTTTAGTAAACTGCCATTAATTTTAGGGTTGGACAGTCACACAGACAGAAGGTCATGAAACGTCGACATGTATCAATATCACGGGTTAAATTTTTTTAACCGGTCGTAATACTTTACCATAAAATGTTGGAAAAGTTAAAATATATATATATATATACATATATATATATATATATATTAACTTTTCCGATATATATATCGAAAGATTATTTCTATAAAACTATTGGTTTTATAGAAATAATCTTTCAAGTAAAATATGTTTATTATAAATAAATCTACATGTATGCGATGATAAGTACTAAATGTTGGAAAAGTTAAAATATATATATATATATATATTAACTTTTCCAATATATATATCGAATGATTATTTCTATAAAACCAATAGTTTTATAGAAATAATCTTTCAAGTAAAATATGTTTATTATAAATAAATCTACATGTATGCGATGATAAGTACTTTCATATCTCAAAAACTTGCGGAAATAAAATTAAAAATTAGAATTCACGCATCAAACCGGAACCATTAAAGTAATTTTGACGAAATATTGAGAGTAGCCATTTTGTTTGGAATATCTATAAATGTTATTAAATTAAAACAAAATCGTTAGTCAATTTCGAGAAAATCTACTTTTTCTTTTTTGCCCTTTAGTAAACTACCCTTAATTTTAGGGTTAGATATAAAATTCCAAAAAACCCTTGTGACAACCATATGAAAACTCTAGAAAACAATTTTTAACCCGTTAGGTTAAATAGTCTAGTCGGAGGTACAGACAGACGGAAATTCAAAAACCACTTTTTCGGATTCGGGGGTTCATGAATCGTCGAGATTCACCAAAATCTCGAGTTCAATTTATTTTTACGAGCACAATACTTTAATACGTTCTCTACCTGTAAGATAGCTAGAAAGTAATAAATGGTTTATTTTAAAAATCTATTATTCTTCAATCTGAGTGTTATTATAGATAATTTGTTACTCCATGACACGAGGAATTCGAAAGTTCATTGCCACACTCACAAAAGTACTCCAACATTCCATATCGTGGTACACCCGACCGAGACTCGAACCTTTATCTACCCGTCATCGGCAGTCCAGTCTACTACGAGTATAGTGCAATAGACCAAGCAGCCACCGAAACGGGTTGCAATCACATTACATATTAATAACACTATGAATTTGATATTATTATTATTATTATTATTATTAGCACCACGTCTTACTACCCGTTCGGGTTATACGCTAGTGTGCAATGGTAGGGTGATTGTGAGATGAAATGAAGGACCTACAGTTTAACGTGAATCCGAACCACGGTGGAGGCCTGGCATTCCTCACATTCACAAGATGTATTGTCAGAGGTGAAGGAAGGGTTTGGTAATCAGATAAATCTTTGCCGGGACCAAGGATTGAACCCCGGCCACCAGCATAGAAGTCTGACACCTTACCCCTAGACCACTAGGTCACCCAATTTGATAATAACATCTAATAATTCGGGAAAGTGTTTTCAAGTCACAAAACCAACATTAAAAAGATTAATCAAGAGTGCGTTGCCTTAAAGATTGATTTAAACATTTAAATTAAAACCGATGGAAATACAGTCCAAGGGGATAGTTTCTAAATATAATGGACTACCAGTGACACGGAGGTCAAGGTTCGAAACTCTTGACAGGTTCGATGAAGCTATAAAATATTTATAATAAACAAGGATTATTTTCCTTCTACCTCGCTGATGTGAATACACTATTCTAATAAATTCCTTACCACACCTCTTAGATTGAGGGGTTATTGTTTTTGTGCCGATTTTATAAACCTACACGACTTGTTTACGCATTTAATTTAGTAAGTTGTATACATTATAACTTTTTAACTATTGGTTTGGTCCAAATAGGAACGTTTCTTTTCCCAGACGATGATGTAATCTCGTAGAAAATTCGACGAGTGATGGAGTTGTTTAAAAGTTCGTTTGCCCAATATTCAGGCAACCCGCCAAGATTATGTAGCGGACCTTAAGCTGACTACACAATTTCTAAAGTTTAACTTAGAAATTCACGTAAACTGTTTTGATGGTCTCCTCGTCATCAGCAGTTCATTCTATTGCGGGAGTGACGCCTAGGACCATTCGTCCACCAAGGTGGGTTATAGACTGACTAAGTTAAAAAGATGACTATTTAACTCGATTGTTTACCTATTTGATCCAATATCTTCTACTTCCCAGCAACCGTACTCCATTTTAGCCCATTATAGCTATACGAAAATTTTGTTATGATGGTTTATATTCTATTTCTAGAAAACTATAGTCTTACAGGAAAATTCTTACTCCCGATTGGTTAGCCAAAAAAAGTATTTTTCTCTACGTTTCCAATATTCCGAATTGGTTTTGTCAAACGTTCACGATTTTTCAGGTGAAAGTCACAATTATTTTTTGTTTGATCTACTTGCCTGTTATAATTCAAATTCCCACATTCAAGTAAAAAAAAAGTTAAAGCTATTTTTAACTATGAAGCCAGCCAGCTTTATACGAGGCACGATTTCACTCCGTCTTCACCGTCACTCAACTTTGATCCGCTCTCCATATCGGGAACCCGGGCTTCTTGAACCGGAGAACACACCATTGCATTTCCCCGTACAGGGAAGAGAACCACAACTAAGAAAAGAACCCGGTTAATTTACTTCTTGAAATATTTGTCTGTAACTTTTTTTTTCCAAACTATTGCCTGATTTTGACAGGCTGGTTCCGTCTGTAGGTTGTGGAGTTATTTTGGCCGTCTGCCCTCCATGTGGGTGTAGTTGTATTTCTTCTCCATAGGAGCGCGTTCCGTCGCCCTCATGTCAACATTACTTTAGTTAGTTAAGTCTCGGACTAGAGTTTGGAGTCATTGCTTGGTTCACAAGCTGTGATAGACGTACCGCGGCTGGACCGCCCTGAGTGTTGGACTGATTACAGAGCAACACGTGTGCTATAAACATTGACCTTCTAGCTCACATCTTGAATTAAACATTAACCGGTGCAGATAACAATAAATTTAGATTAATGGACGGAGCAACTAATTTAAAAAAATATATATCATAAAAGAATTTTGTTTATTTATCTGGAAAATACTTTTAAAGTATATTATTTATTTATACTTATTAGATATGAATAGAAATAAATAGCTGATCGATGCTTATTTGCGTTTTATTGTGTTTTAAATAAGCAAAATAATATGTACAGTATTTATTTAGAAATACTTGGCATATTGAATAATAAAAACCGAGGCATGGAAGTATTAACTATTTCATGGTCGAGTTTCCTGATCATACTAATTCCTGGCTTCGTCCTTTTGAAGGAGAGTACAGGACTTCCTAGTGTTCTACATATTGGTGAGTACAAGTATTCATTATTATATTTGATTTCGGGAATTGTATTGTATTATATATCCCCTACATAAATAAAACTTAAATTGCTTACTTTTTATCTTAAAACTATAACCAATATTTGGGGATTATTTACACAACTGTGTTGTTATGAAATATAATGTTTTAAGTTAGTTAATGGCTTTTAATGTGCAATTTTTTTTTCTAAACGTGGATGAATATTTAAAAAATTAATAGGGTTTAAAAGATTTAATGATAATTTAATATTCTTTGTAAATGAATTAAAGTGGAATGATAGGGCTAGAGAGTTAAGGGAAATGTTTTTGAAGTTCTTAAGGCAAACATTTTTCCAGGCTGGGAAAAAGTTTATAAGTATTCATCCAGTAAAGACATAAGCGTTTAATTATCTTCATTTAGTAATCACAAAAGTTGTTGAACATCTAACAAAGATGTCCTGGAATTTGATGACAACTTTTTCTCTTCATTTAAAAAGACGATCATTAAATTCTAGTGTATATAGCTCTAAGTCTTACTACATGTTCAGATTATACCTATTAATTATGATAATAAATTAGGGATGAGGAAAGCTGGAATTGATAGGATGTGTGCCCGCATTCTCGTGAAGGAAGGAAGGCAAACAATTTTGTAAAAATCACCCTCAGTACACGCAATCAAGGTTCAAGCCCTGATCTCCCTGTAACCGGCAGCCCAGTCCATGACCAGAGTGACGCATTGGACCAAGCGGTCACTGAAGAAGGTTGGGAGGAATTGAATTAACCTCATGGATGGGACAGATAGATAAAGGGATTAGTCTTATCTAATCTGGTTTGCTGTCGGTAAAGGCCGTTCAAGATTCTATCCTCGCCAAGTGAACTCCTGGCATTTTGATAAAGGGCTTACCAATCTCCATCCACAAAATATTCGGATACATTTCACTTTAATTCTACCTTTATAATCCCAATTCTTTTTGTTAAAGCAGTTAGACGTGTGACCCACATTGGTATGTACCGTGGTTTGTCAGTAACAGGGTAGTCGGAGTTTGAATCCCAGCCAGGTGTGATGAAGTTGATTTTTTTAAATGATGTCCCACTAGTCTTCAAAGCAAATACGTGTACATTTTCTTTTAACTCTACCTTCCTCATCCCTACCTTAATAGTGTATTTCTTAGAACCTTATCTTACTAACCGTTCTGGCTATGTGCCTGTGTACTAATTATACTAATGGCTTAGGGACTTGTAAGGTTTATCTGAGAGGAAATGTACTAGCATTTGCATGGAAAGATAGTGGAAAACAATTCAGGAAAATCACCCTCAGTGCACCCAAATGGGATCGAACCCCAATCTCCCCGTCTTCGGCAGTCTGGTCTAACACAAGAGCAGACCATACGGCCACCAAAGCGGGTATTAGTGTAGTTAAACGCGAATATCCCGGGCCGGTAGTAATACACGGGTCACTGAAAAATTGAGTCTAAACATTCGACGATACATGTTCGGTGAGTTTATCATGATTTGTGGTTTGACTGGCTATTGTGAGAATTAGTTCAATTAAAGTTTATAATGTGTTTGCTTAGTTAGCCACATAATGAATTATGTTTGTATATATTGACTTATACATCATGCTTTTTTTTATATAATAATTATCTACATAAAACCCAATGGCTACCAACGAGTTAAAAAGAATTAACTAAATTAAAACACAGAAGCTATATAACTCTTTTATTCGTCCTATGTATACATTTTTCTACCAAATATATAGTAAATATACACTATATACATTTCATTTAAAAATTGATTACAATTTGACTCTTTAAGATATTTTTAAAATATTCATACGTAATTAGCGTTATCGGGTGACTATATTAACGCCATTATAACAGGTTTATTAATATCATCCAAAAAAAGGATTGAGATCTTTATGAAGAAAATATTTTCAAGGCTTATCAAAGTGTCACTAATACTATATAATTTAAAATATGACAAGCGAATTAAATTCAAGTATGTTGTAAAGAATCAAGACCGATAAAATATTAATGTATTTAAAGATGTGTAGTATCTTAGAAGTTTTATACATTGTTATCTGTGTAATATTTGCCAAAAGAGCTTAACTAAAATATCCTTATGTGTTATTTTATTAATTAGAGTTTTGTATAAAAAACATTGTTCTACCACAAACCCCTCTGATTTTGACAGGTGAGAAAGTTGACTTAGGAAATCTCTCAGCTGGGGACGAAAACTTGTTGATTGGTGGATTCCTATAGATATAAGAATGGAATACAGACATGGACCAATGAGCTTTCTCCCTAAATCCACACCTTAACTCGCTAAATTCACCCACAGACACACATTCATATATCAACATTAACATATTGCAGTGGTTTCCAACCTGGGGGTCGTGGCATGTATCTGGTGGGGTCGCAACGCCTGTTGAGGTTATATCTTTATGTTTATTTTTAAAGTTATTATAAGTATTGTGGCAAGGTGCCTAATTCAAATAGAAATTTAACCGATTAAAATGATAAAAACTGTTAAGTTACTTTTTAATCATATATTGATTCTCTAACAGTGTCAAATTGATTGCTGTCTTAGTTTTCTGTAGCAGTCTCGTGTTTGGGCGAGTGGCGCTGCTAACGTAGCCTCCGAAATACCAACTGGGCTCGTTGATTCTCTTTGTAGACATCTTAGTCACATTCGTATTAAAAATTACAGAAGTAATTTATAATAATTAAATCAAGTAGGTGAGATTCAAGATTCAAGATTCAGATTCCGACTGGTTGTATTAGGGATAGTTTTTCTGGAACGGCTTATACCTTGTCCCTCTTGGTGAATAAAGTACATTTTCTCTAAATTCTCCCTACCCTGCCAGTGTAATTAAATATGGATAGCCAGGAAGAGTAGTAAGCTTTAGTGAAAACCATAATTTAAAATTAATATATGCCCGCTTATATATGTTGTATACTTATGTTATGCACTATAATGTGAAAATATCCGTCGTTGCATTGTTTTAAAATATGTTTCTACATACCTACCTGATCACCACGTTCCCTTCCGGGGTAGGCCATAAACTACGAATTTAGCTCATAAACAACAACCTTGTATTTAATCCATCTTCACTTTGTTCCTTCACACTTCCCTATCCTTTTTACTTATCTTCAACAACTTCCGTACACCGAGATATGCATGCTCTTTTATTCTTAAAGCTCTTAATCTTTCTCTTTTTCACGTATTAGTATACAACATTTAGCAAAGTCTTACATGGACTACCCCTTCCTTTTGATCCACACACACTCTACCTTCATATATTTGCTTCTTCACTCAAGCCATATACATCCTCTCAACATGCCCAAACCAACGTAAGACATTTATTTTATGTTGACTTATTGGATTTCCTTCTTTAAAATTAGAATAGGTCACATAAATACAATTACTCCACTAGATGCATTCATCCGTCTGCCAATATCTTCATCCATCCAATATTTTTATCATCTGTTTTAAGTTTGAATCACAAAGCATCATGGGCCAAAATACATTTGATGCATGTGATCAAGTGAATTTCTGCTTCACTCGAGTAGATTCTGAGCTTTGTTTTCAGCGAACGTGTGAATCGAGCTTTAGAGCTTAGACCATGAAAACTCGGATGAGAGGGTACTAATGGTGTTTTTACTAGGCCTAACCTTTCCTAGAACATGTCAAAAGCTAGAGTTAGTGTCACTCAGGATGTGATTTTGGCTGAAAGTCAGGAGGACATATTTACGAGCTCATTATTCTATCCGGTGAAGTGCAACGCATTTTTTGTGAACCTCGTAAGCAAACACGAGTTTAATGGGCTTTCATGAGGAGGGGGGGTATTTCGTACATTATTATGTAACCCTCCTTCTACCCATGGTGTACATTTCAAATTCAAATTACATCGAGGTGATGTGGGCGTAGAAGACCAATATGTATTTGGTAGGTTTTTGCACCTCATCCTACTACCTGTTATAGCTGACTGCATTTAAAATCAGTATTGGGGTAGGTATGACGAAACTAGAACGTTCAGGAAGAGTATCCGAATTTTCGTGAAGGGAGAGTGGGAAACAATTAATGGAAATACATCCTCAGTGAACTCGTTTGGGGTTTGAGTCACTGGCAAACCAGTATAGATGAGATTGAATCTTAGTCTATACAAAACAGTATAGATGAGCTTGAATCTTAGTCTATACAAAACAGTATAGATGAGCTTGAATCTTAGTCTATACAAACCAGTATAGATGAGATTGAATCTTAGTCTATACAAACCAGTATAGATGAGCTTGAATCTTAGTCTATACAAAACAGTATAGATGAGCTTGAATCTTAGTCTATACAAAACAGTATAGATGAGCTTGAATCTTAGTCTATACAAACCAGTATAGATGAGCTTGAATCTTAGTCTATACAAACCAGTATAGATGAGCTTGAATCTTAGTCTATACAAAACAGTATAGATGAGCTTGAATCTTAGTCTATACAAAACAGTATAGATGAGCTTGAATCTTAGTCTATACAAAACAGTATAGATGAGCTTGAATCTTAGTCTATACAAAACAGTATAGATGAGCTTGAATCTTAGTCTATACAAACCAGTATAGATGAGATTGAATCTTAGTCTATGCAAACCAGTATAGATGAGCTTGAATCTTAGTCTATACAAAACAGTATAGATGAGCTTGAATCTTAGTCTACTCAAAACAGTATAGATGAGTTTGAATCTTAGTCTATACAAACCAGTATAGATTAGATTGTATCTTAGTCTATACAAACCAGTATAGATGAGCTTGAATCTTAGTCTATACAAAACAGTATAGATGAGCTTGAATCTTAGTCTATACAAAACAGTATAGATGAGCTTGAATCTTAGTCTATACAAAACAGTATAGATGAGCTTGAATCTTAGTCTATACAAAACAGTATAGATGAGCTTGACTCTTAGTCTATACAAACCAGTATAGATGAGATTGAATCTTAGTCCACATAGCCCTCGATATGGCTCAAAGAGGAATTCTAATATAAGAAATTAAAATGTAAAATTGGTCGACCATAACTTGGAGGCTTTGGCTTAACAGTGATTGGGCTTCTGTCCAAAATGGCTACTCTAAAGCCGAGGAGGAGCCGTTTTCGAGCAACTTGTTTAAAGATGAAGCTTAATTTCGTATATATTAGAATATGTGATATGTTAATCTGACATACAGACAGATGACAGACAAAAAAAAACTTTTTCAGAGTCAAGTGAATATAAAAACGAACCACTTCATTTCATGTTTCGTGATCACTTTTTTTTTTAATTTTCATATAGAGACAATATTGCCATGGTTCGAATGTTATACCTTGATACTTTGATCAATCTGCACGTTTTATGTGTGTCTGGATCTATAAAATGTGGGTCGTACAATTCTGTCTCTCCCCAGTTGTCTGTCTTTATCTGTGCCTACGATCACGTTCAAAACGGTTCGGTCGATTTTGCTCAGACTTAATATTTACGAGATCATATCTAGAAGTTAAATTGTGATTTCGATTCTATTTCTAAAACTGAAGGTGCGTAGAAACTTATAAAGCTATTGGAGTACTTAGAAAGACTGAAGAGAAGTGACGAGTAATCTTCATTGCAAGTTGAACTCGGCACTCAAGTTCTCACTCTGTTCAGAGGCTGAATAATTTAGATTTTTGTGCTGTAGAACTTGGCACTTTTCTTACATAAATGTTTTTGGTGGGATATCAATACTTTTTGTGAAAATTAGGTAAAATAATACTTTTATTTAAGTAGGCGTTGTTAAATCTAGCAACAGCCTCTAAAATAATATGTTGCTTGGGTAAGAAAGTCCGTTCTGTTTACTACCCACTTCCCTCGCCTATTTTTGGGGTCCATGTTGGAGAGGAGGTGACCTGGCGGTCTAGGAGTAAGGTGTCAGACTTCTGTGTTGAGGGTCCGGGGTTCAATCCTCGGTCCTGAAACAGATTTATTTGATTGTCAAACCCTTCCTTCACCTCTGACAAGACATCTTGTGAATGTGGGGAATGCCAGGCCTCCACCGTGGTTCGGATTCCACGTTAAACTGTAGGTCCTCCATTTCATCTCACAATCACCCTACCATTACACATTAGTGTAAGTGCGTACAACTCGAACGGTTAGTAAGACGTGGTGCTTATAGTAATAATAATAATACTAACATGTTGAAGAGATGTTATTTCGTATTTTTCCCTTGGCTTATACCATAACCTCTATGCAAATTTCCAGGTTTCTATGTTGCCTAGAAGTATCTTATATTTTTGATGATCAGGGAGTGAGTCCTAAAATAGGCGTTTTCAATTCCTGTAAATCACAAACTGCTTAGTCTAAAACATCAACTTAGAAAAGATTGATAAAATATAAGTCTCAACAGGGTGTTAAATTGTTACGTTCGTATCATTATTTGGAGAGGAGTCGGAGGACGGGGTAAAAGGGGCCTGACTTGTGTTGTGTTTAAGATGCCCAGTAGTGCCAACGCCGCGTTGCTGGATAAATTGTCTGGTGAACTGTCATGCACCTTCCTTATTGCTGAGGCTCGTACATATTACATTTTAAAAGAAAATGAATAAAATGACATTACAAATTTAAAGTAAATTAAACTACAATTTAACTAAATCTTATTTCAGTAGTCCTATTAAATCCTGTACTTACCTCAAGAGTGTTAGTATAATCAAGTGTCGTATATTGCGGTGGGCAGAACATAGCGCGCGAATGAGGGAATCTAGAAGAGTGTTTAGGGTGTTTCCTGGCAAACCCTGTGGGAAGCAACCATTGGGAGGGCCCGGGAGCAGAGCTAGCTCAAGATAGGGTCTACTGTTATTATTATTATTAGCACCGCGTCTTACTACCCTTTCGGGTTATACGCACTTACGCTAATGTGTAATGGTAGGGTGATTGCGAGATGAAATGGAGGACCTACATTTTAACGTGGAATCCGAACCACGGTGGAGGCCTGGCATTCCTCACATTCACAATATGTCTTGTCAGAGGTGAAGGAAGGGTTTGGTAATCAGATAAATCTTTGTCGGGACCGAGGATTGAACCCCGGCCACCAGCATAGAAGTCTGACACCTTACCCCTGGACCGCCAGGTCACCCAGGGGTCTACTGTTATAAGCGAGCCAATGAACTCTTTAGTTCCTAATACCATAGAGTAAGTAGGTGGATTTGAATTTTGTGGACGTCCTTTAGTTTAATTATATCACAACAACAATCACCATTACGTTAATTTGCCATTTAGGACAAGGGAAAAGAGCCAATTCTACATAACTGCATATTTGACCATTTAAGTAATATACACTCTACCAACTGAGCTAAGAACAGCAAGTGAGCAAGTGATCTACACATCAAGCTCATCTAATCTGATTTTCCGATAAGGAGGTCGGGGTTCGAATGTCATAAAGTTGTATTGAAAGTGGTTTGGCCTTTATGGTTCTTCACTCTACTTCTATACAAATGCAGGTTAACTTCTTCACACAAACAAATAATTTGTGTCTAATTACTAACCTTTTTACATTATTTAGCACAAACTTATAAAAAATAGCCGTTTGGATGTTTCTTTTTTGGGGTTTGTGGTTAACTTAGAACAAAAATTCAAACGGGCTCTTCTAAAATTCTGTGTGCTCTTTTGAAATCAAGATGGTGATCTGGCTGAAGCAAGAGCGGTTGATGACGTCATACAAACCGTCTTGTCGATTGTGTTCATGCGCTGCTTACAAAATAAAAACGTTTTATTTTGAAACAAATATTTTGTATGGCTTCCTCTCTAAGCTATCAAACCCATTTATTAATGTTAAAACAGTATGAAATTATACACTAATCCTTATGGAAGACTCGCTTGATAACACTTTTTATTGATAATATAATAATATTAAGCAAATAATAATTATTCCCGAATAGGTTGACGTTAGGGACTTTCAGTCAATGTTTGCCATAGTGAGCCTTCTGCTAGCTGTCAATTACCACCAGTCTTCCTATGGGTGCCCTATAAATTCGCACATTCCGGACGGCTTGTAAGACGCAGAATCAATAAATAGGATTGAATCACGACCTAGTCAACCCATGGTGCGTCACTCTAACCACTAGGACAGTTGCAATAACTCACTCGGCGATCACTGGCCGCCATCGGAACTTGTTCTCCGAGGCGAACTAAATTTAGTGCACGAAGCTCCAGTGTTCTCTACAGGCAACACCGGCCATGTTTCTTGTAAACTCTGGTGTGCTTGGCTGAGAGCATGTGGTCTGGCATCGGACCAACTGATAGGACACGCTACACAGGAAACCTCGCGGATTCCTGAGGAAATATGCGTGCTTCCTCCCCCTCCCCCAACCATCTCTTTATTACTTGATAGTTTGCACAACTAAATAAACAAATATTTGAAAAGAGGATTGCGGAATTAAGGTAAGGATAGAGTGGACGCGAGAAAATATCAGTGATTTGTTTGTTGCTTTTATAAGAAAATTATTTTGTAAAAATAAATCCAATATCGCTTCAATACAAACATAGAGTTTAATTTTATTTACATGGTGATATCAATAGTTGTTTAGTACCTGTTCAGGGCCGTCGACAAGGGTCAGCAGATTGGGCAAATGCATAGGGACCGGGGACCAAAAGGGTGCTGAGGTCAGTCGGATTATTTTTTGATTGGAATAAAGTATCTTTACGTAAACATACGACAAAGATGGTCGTACTAATTAAGAGTTTGAGACGTTAAACCAAGTTTAGATTAATTTAAACGTAAAGCAAATTTAATGTGTGTCAGTTAAGATGTTTCGCCTTCAGGAGGATGAGATGGCAATGCGAGAGAGACCCGGAGGTCGTGGTTAGTGAACGGTGAGTCATTCCTAAGCAGGTAGGCACTACCCTTTCTCACCTTGCTTTATTTATTTGAACTCACCCGGAGCCCAGCTCACTAGATTATGTTTTCATTCTATCATATTGTCAACTCTAGTGTATGTATGTCACGGTAAGTGTAGAAGAAGTGATCTCTTTCAGTCTCGACGATTCAATATTGATTAAGAGTGTAATCCTGAGTGGCAAATTCACTGATAAGTAAGTATTCTTGAAATCTGTTAATAGATAGAATGAATGGCTCACCGCCACCTTTTATAGTAGTCTGGCTTTTTTTAAATTTTAGTCTTGTTGTTCTTTATAATGTTGTCTCCCTTATTACACTGAACCTTGTTTTTTTAATATCTTTGATATTTTAATTTGTGAAACTTAAAAAAACTATTGTCCTATAGGTTGCGAAGGACCGTGATACCAAGCAATGTTATCACCGAACCAGTTTCTGCAGATCAACTCCTGTATTTTTCCTAAATTACAAGGGGTGATTGTAAATTTAATACAAACAATTAAAATTTATTGAAATCATTTGCAATTATCCCAATGAACCACAACCATAATGTGTGTTAATCCACTCCAATCAATGTGTATAAATTTTAAGGTGAGGTTGCAACAATGGATTATAAACACAAGTCAGGTGCGCAGAATAGCAAAGAAAGGGAAAAGAAACTAGAGATTTTTTTAAAAAAGTTGTTACAACCGAAAAGCAAAATCGATAACACTGGTGGAGCTGACCTGGTCCAAATTCCTGTCGCAGGTCCATCTACTGAGACATCGTCACTGCCGCTGAGTGTTAATAAAGGTTCTACAGACCCTGCCGACCCTGAATTTGTCTCAGAAGGCTTAGAAGTTACTTCTGATATTAAATATAGTGATTCTTCTCATTACATCAGAATTTATGAGTCATCCAAAGAAGACTTATCTGAAACACCTGCAGTACATCTAGTAACATGGATATGGGGCAGTTTCATAACTTTAGCACGATAAGTACAGAAGATATTGCATTACTTGTTAAAATGGACCCTAAGGAACTTCCATGTGGTGGGAAAAAAGCATTTCCGCGGAGTGCCTTAGTTTCGAAACGAGTTAATGGTGAAATTGTACCTTGAAATTGGCTCTCGTGGAGTGAAACTACATAGACATTACATTGTTTTCCGTTTAGACTATTTGGTTGTATTGATACACCAGAATCTCACAAATCAGTCTTACTAACTGGCGACGGTTGTAAGAAAGAGTATAGGCCCTACATGGCAAAATTTATACAACAAACTGCCAAAACACGAAACATCGTAGAATCAAAAATTATGTTGTATGATGTGGCATAATATGGAAATAAACTTAAATAAACTTACTGATATTAGCTCTCAATTGGACGTTGAACTTACAACAAAAATTCAGTATTGGGAAGACCTTCTTCAGCGAATAATTTCAGTAGTATTATTTCTAGCGGAGAGAGGACTTGGATTCAGAGGAACGTCCAATAATATTGGTGACACCAATAATAATAATTTTTTAAGAGTCCTAGAGCTGTTTTCTAAGTACGACCCAGTACTGAGGGAACAAGTTGTCGAAGTGAAGCAATCGCAAGATCACGGAAAAAGACTTCAGTCTCATTATCTGCCACCAGAGTCTCAAAATGACTTTATAGAGGCTTGTAGTGCTAAGGTTACACAGGCCATACTTGAAGCGAGTAAAAGATCCAAATATGATGGTCTCCTTGCTGACAATAGGTCAGACACATCTCACACAGAATAAACCACATTTGTATTGAGATACGTACTTGAAAGTGAAACTGAATTCTATGGTTAAAAATCTTAGTTTCTATTTACATTAGAAATAAAGTGCTACAAGCAAGAGATTCAACTCTTGATGTTGAGGTTGCAAATATCGAGAGCCTACTAGAAGAACTGAAGGCTTTAAGAAACCGGTGGAATAAACTATTATCGGAACAAAGCTAGGGGCAGACAACATTTATTTAGATACACCTTGTGAAACGCCATTACCAGATAAAAGAGTCCAAAAAAGGAAACTCACTTATTGTGAAACTGAAGATACAACAATTGAACTCGGTGATGAAAGTCGAGAAGACCATGACTTTGGAGTCAACATATTTTATAAAGTGATATATTCTGTGATTAATGGGTTGACCGAGAGATTCCACACAGCAATAAAGATGAACAACCTATTTAAATGTTTATGGAATTACCAGCAGATAAGTGAACAGGAAATTGAAAGCCTATATTCTGTACTGCAAGCGACCTAGCCTAATTACTTAAATTTAGAATTGGGTGAAGAATTCAAGTATTTGGAATCAAAAAATATTGAGCTGTTGAGGAACTTAAGGAACTAAAACTCAATATTTTATTTTCAAATCTATGTATAGTAATAAGAGGGCTCTGCACTATTCCTGTCACTGCAGCTGAAGCTGAAAGAACTTTCAGCAAAATGAAACTAATTAAAAATATTCACAGATCAACTATGGGCCTAGAAAGAATGACTGCACTGTATCTCTTAGCAATAGAGAGTGATCTTGCAAAAAAATCAATTACTATGACATTATTAACAATTTTGCATCAAAGAAGGCTTGACAAATAGTGTTATAAGTGAATCCTTAGTCAATTATTTGTATTTTAATCTGTAGAATTTTACACTTTAATTCTTAGTTTTCGTCTTAGTAATTTTAATATTAGCTAATACATTGGTTTGGATATTTTAGTGTAAGTTCTTCTGATTTTTTTAAAATAGTTTGTTTATTGGATTTGTTGAAGTTTCATACAGGTACTTAAATAATGCATATAAAATTCCAATATTTAAATCTAATTCCGAAATATGCCAATTTGTAACTTTAGAAAGATTTATGTTAGACAACTATCCAACCAACCTGTTTTAAAATAAAATATTTCATTTCATTTCATTTTTATTTTTATTCATTTAAAACCCTGCAAATCAGGTTTTTAAAATTTAAGGTTATCTGGGGGGGGAAATATATTACATTTATTCCATCCCTACCGGTTTGGAAAGGTACTTTGTTTGGTAGATACCTCACCATAGTAGTAATGAGAGTGGGTGGAAGTTGGGGTATAGGGCCCTGAAGACTTATTTGCATATGGGTCCGGAAATCCTGTCAACGACCCTGTATCTGTCAAGGGTGTCCTGAAATTTAATGACAACTTTCCTCTTCATTTAAAACGTGTTTCATCTAATGCCTCTGTGCTTATGACAGATATTCAACAACTGTTGATATCACCACGTGAAGAACACTAAGCTCTGTGTTTACACAGGAGCAATATTTCATTTATTTTGAAAAAAAAAAGTTTTGCCATAATAACTGCAAAACACTGACATTTTCTCGTGTTACCTACTTCCCTATCTTAATACTAAAGCCAGAATCTGTTAAAACCTTTTTACTTTCTCTCGACAGCTTGGAGGGAGAGTATTGCTATCGTCAAAAAAATTGGGCTCGAGATTTTGTTAAATGTCAGCGTTAAGTGACCCGCTGAAACCAAAAAATGTTGATTTATCAATGTCTTCTGTCTGTCTCCCCATCTGTCAGTAGCTCGGGTTAGAGCAGAAACTATTTTACCGATTGGGCTAAAGCTTGATAGAACTACCAAATGTTGACACAATCGATCAAATAAGGTCTGCTCTAGCCCGATTTATGGACAGATGGACAGATACGGAAGTTTAAAAACAACTTTTTTTTGTTTCAGACGGTCAAGAAACAAGAAAATTTAAAGTTAGATTTTTTTTTACGATCCCAATACTTTCTCCCCGATGTGTCGAGAGAAAGTAAAAATCAACTTGAAATTCAAAGTTACATAATGCTTGACAAAATATACTTAGTAACTTTTTTAAAGAGGGAAGGAGTGAGGTCTCCTGTTCACAGAACTTATTTCTTGTATGTTCGTGTCAGAAGTCAAAAGTGGTCCATTTGTGAGGTAGGAGACCTGCCGCTACCTAAACATGATGCTCAAAGCTCTCTCTATAGGAGCTATAAAACAGTTTGTTATTCACGTGTCGTCATCAAACACTACAGCCCCGCTCTTTGACTGACAAGCGCAAGGAAGAGTTTCGAAATCCGTCCAGACCTCGGCGGCTTCCAACAAAAGTGAATGATTGAAGGAGTCGAGTTGGCGTGTCGCCAGTTCGAACCCATCCTCGCTTCCATCACTAGCATCCACTAGTGCTGTTAAAACTGTTTTCATCACCAGCCAACACGACACCTACATGGCGTGGGTAGTAGTAGGGTTTTTCCCCAGCTAATCATACTATCCGTTCGTACTATCCACATTTTGTCACAGGAGGGTGAAGGTAGAATTTATGAGTGGGGATCCTGCATTTGCGTATAAAAAAGAGGAAAATTAATTAGAAAGATGACGGGGATACCAGGGTTTTAATCCTGGTTGCGTATACTGAGGACGGTTTTTTTCTAAATGGTTTCCCAATCTCCCTCCAGGAAGTGCACTTATCGTTCCTCTGTATGTTTACCTTCCTCATCCTTATCCCAGTGCCGCACGTATTAATCTATGTGTCCAGCCTGAACTCATGCTCACCGATGCGGGGGTGAAAAATTGAACCTAATATAATCTGTCACTTTTACTCAGTCGGTAGCGTGTTTGCCTTCTGAACCAAGGATCCTGGCTTCAATTTCCAGCATGGCCGAAAAATTTACAATTGGTGAAATGTGGTTTTACCCTTTTAAATCGATAAATTAACTACCGGGGACTGGATGTTGTGCCTGTCCTAGTCTTAAGTTGTATTATAAGACATATGAAGCTAGGACAGGCCTAGCAAGCCGGCAGTGGAAAATATATGGCTTGAAGGAAGAAAGAAGGTGATTTGGATAAAACCAAAGACTGTTGATTTTGATTCTTTCATTCAAAAATAGGATGAGCTTGAACATAAAAGATTAGTCCAACTTTCTGACTATCGCTAACTATGGAGAACAGAGAGGGATGTTGTAATATTGAATTTAATAATACAGGCATGTTGGTACTATGTGTGTTTGTAACAAGGTTATGTTTGATAACCATGAATTATAGCCATTTATAGTTAGTGTAAATTCTTACTAAATTTTTTATCAAATGCAAACGCACATTCGGACTAATTTTTTATTTAATATTTTTTCCTTCGTCCCAACCCCAATATTCTAATTAAATGCTGATATTACAGGTGGGTATTAGGACAAGGAAAAAGTATATACAAAATAATCTTTGATTATTTTAAAATTTGGACATCTCACTTATATAAGGAAGTTTATTAAATATTCAGTTAGTAAGTTATTTTTTTAAATGCACAATTCATTAATCTTAAATATTTAGATAGATATTTTTTATTTATTATAATTAATAAATATTAATCATCCCGTTCAGGTTTTGCGTACATATGATAATTACTCTAATACACCAGGGATAAGGAAGGAACCATTTTAGAGGTAATCTACCTCCATGAAAGGAGGAAAAAACCACTCTCAGTGACCCAACTGGGATTTGAACCCCGATCTCCCCATCATCATCAGGCTAGTCTAACACTAAGACGAGAGTTACACCTTAAATCAAGCTTAGACCATTCGGCCACTGAAGTAGGTTACATGTTTATTAAGTTTGAACTTAAAACAATCTTTATGTGATGGCTACAGGAAGTGATACACTAATATTGCCTCAAGGTCAAGAGAATACTTTTGAGAAAACTAAAATCCAACACGGAAGCTACCAAGTATATCATGTGGTGAGAGCTGTAGAGCCAAAGAAACCAGGGATGGTATCATATAATACTCGAACCCTCAAATCCCTTAAAGTTTTAAGGAAATCCATGACTTGACGATCGAGAAAATATTGGATTTTAGGTTTTTTTAAGTAAAAAATACTCCTAATTTTGAATAGGATTTAATCTTAGGGGTTTGATACAGATTATTGGTGGCTCAGCCCCAACATAGTTATAGGAAAAAATCTAGCAACTAGACCCCAGATCGTAAATTTAACACTTAACTTAATGTTTGAATGTTATAATGAAAGCAATATAGCAACAACAACAAAATGGTTACTATTTTGCGAATAGCCCAAACGGGGCTGTCCACTATTACAATTCTTTTTTTATTCTTATATATTTCTATTTCCTTATATGGTCATCATTTTATTTAAGATTTTATTTCTTATTTGAGATTCGGTTTCGTAATATAGTAGATTCTACAGTAGCCCCATGGCTTCTTTGGTGCTGACTGACAGCTCACAGCTGACTTCTGAAAGTCAACATTAAGGTATATACCTACATTTTGACTGTCAGAAGTGACAGCTGCTAAACACATGTTTTTGTAGATCCTTTGGTTCGGCGCAGGGATAGGCCTACATAATTTGGTCTGGTAACTTTTCAAAGCCGTCAGCTGTCAGTCAGCACCAAAGAAGCCATGGGGCTACTGTACCTATCTCTAAATAAGAGAATGGTGTGATGAACTCATTCTTAAATAGGCATACTTTCTTAGAAATATTCAACAAGATTGATTTAAAACAAACCTGAAAACATTTAAAATTATTATTATTATTATTATTATTATTATTGCCACATCTTACTACTCGTTCGGGTTATACGCACTTACGCTAATGTTTAATGGTAGGTTGATTGTGAGATGAAATGGAGGACCTACAGTTTAAAGTGGGATCCGAACCCCATTGGAAACCTGGTATTCCACACATTCACAAGTTGTGATTAATACATGTATTGTCAGAGGTGAAGGAAGGGCTTGGCAATCAGTTAAATCTGTGCCGGGACCGAGGATTGAACCCCGGACTCCAGCCCAGAAGTCCGACATCTTACCCCTAGACAAGCAGGTCACCAACATTTTAAAGTGATTACCATTGAAAATACCTACGCCTATGGACATACGGTCTAATTGTTAAGCTTGTTTTATCTGGTTTACCGATGATGGGGAACTCTAGCTCAAATTCGGCCCGTATGTAATGAAGGTGTTTTTGTTCACTGAATAGTTTCCCAATCTTCGTCCGCGAGAATGTTATAACATTTCATGGAAATTTGTTTATTAATATTCATAAAGACATGAGAAAAGCTTAATGTAAACGTCTGGCAATATAGTTAGATTATTTTGTGTTCATAAATTTTAACTTATCAAATTGGCAGTGAATGGCAGCTAGGTACGTTGTGACAGATGCAATACAGAATAATTTACTTGAAAGCGGGTAACTCAAACGGGCAGTAAGAATCGGTGCTAGCCCTGCTTTGAGACTTGAGGGGCAATATGCCCCAGAATCTCTACCAAGTTAGTGGTAGTAGCTCTATTCTTTACAAAGCCATGTTGACTATCATACAGTTCATTATTTAAATTGTGGAAAATATACATATATAAAAAAATTCTTTTTCAAAAAAGTATTTAATAGATAAATATGTTTATAGATACAAACAATTTGTTTGTCCCTTTTTTTATAAATAGGAATTACAACAGATTTTTTCCATGCTAATAGGAAAGTATCACTTTATAGGCTATGATTGATATAAGCTAACACAGGACTGAAAATGTCAGCACAGTCTTTGATAATAAAGCTTGGGGGGGAGCTGAATTGTATCCACTCTGAATGGCAGCCATTCAGACATTTCTTAAACAAGCACCACAAATAAAAAGTCTGATTTGTATCCATTATCATAATACCCACAAAATCCTGAATTGTATCCATTTCTGAATGGTAGCCATTCAGACAGTTTTCAAATAAACGACTTTAACAAAAATCCTGATTTGTATCCACTAGAAATATTTGCATTATATCCACAAAATCCTGAATTGTATCCATTTTGAATGGCAGCCATTCAGACATTTTCTTAAACACGCATTACAAATAAAAAGTCTGATTTGTATCCATTTTCATAATGTCCACAAAATCCTGAATTGTATCCATTTCTGAATGGTAGCCATTCAGACATTTTCTTAAACGAGCACCACGAATAAAAAGTCTGAATTGTATCCACTAGAAATATTTGCATTATACCCACAGAATCCTGAATTGTATCCACTCAATTGCGGTACCACTTGTCTGATAGGTGGCAGCAGGAGATACTCGCCTTAACTCATTTCATGTTTACTAGAGAGCAGCACTTATCCTTAACTCATTCCGAGGTAACTAGAGAGCAGCCCTATCTCTATATTAATATAAAAAATATAATATTTTTAATTAATATTGTCTTATTACTTATATATATATATATATATATATATATATAAAAGAGAAATACTTATTGGTGTTTCTTTTAAAAGAATAATAAAAGGCTACTTTACAAATCATTGGAGTTTATTTATTCAAATTGACTGGCTTCCTTAAACAAACAACAACATTTCAAACTGCTAATTTATGCTCTAAGAAATGAAGACGTAGGGTTATATTATTTTAACAATCTGTGTTTAAAGGTTGGAAATTGGACATTTAATTTAATGTTGGGTGCCAACAAATATTGTGTTCCTGGCTGTGAAGATAATACTTCTCGTTATCGGTTTCTCGTATATGCACTGAAAGTAATTTTATTGTTTCTTGTCGAATGGATGAGTACAAGAGGCTGAAGATTCTTTGGCTACTTTACGTTTACATATCAGGTAAGACTTCCAAGTAAATTTCTAAGTTTTAAGATTTACATTACCGGTACCGACATTAAATCGGGGGAGGGGGGCTATACACATTAATCCTATAAGAAAAATATGTAAGCCATTAACATACTATTTTTGGTTAAGTTTATGAATAATTAATCAAAATATTTATTTTGCAATTGATAACTTTTCTCTAAATGTATTAATATATCTAAAATTGTATTGTAATTTAATTTTCATAGACTTGTTAGTTGGTTGATTAGTTTATTTATAAACAATTAAAAAGGTTATATTTATCAAATAACTTTATCAGATTCACTTCACTGGGACTCTTTGTTATTGATACTACTTTTTGTCAAATATACAGATAAGTTATATATACATGGCAACCTTGCATATAGAAATAACGTTTTAAATGTTAAAATCCACCAAAACATTTATTTGAACTGAATTTTAATAGACTTGAAGGTTACTTGGCCTACTTTTTTCTACTGCAAACATTTAAAGAGATTATTTTTATATTATTATGATTAATTAATTAAATAGTCTAAGAATATGGATGGCTTAAATATTTATTTCTTACAGTACATTAACTATAAAAGTCTTTGTTACAGAAAAAAATCTTTAAAAAAATAATTGTATGAGCGTTATTGAGCCTGCGTATATTCTGATACCTAACATACATTACATTGTACCACACACATTAGTAGGGCCTAGGCCTTATATAGTTTGGGTTTTTCCTAGGATTTTCTGAATAACCTTCAGAGGAGAACTCCTTCCTTGGGCTTAAACACAGTGACATTTTATACTATAGATTAATATAGTCCTAACTTATGAGTGTTGAAATATGTAAGCATACACCTCTCCAAACTTTTACTTTTTTTTAGTTCAAATTGGTCACCCTCAACTTAAATTATTAATGGAAATGAAACCTAAGAACCATACCTTTTGGGTGATTTTTTCTATCTAAAAAACCTGAAAATCATAACATTCATACTAATATAAACTTAACACAAAAATATGGGAAATCCATTGATACTAAATTCAAGATTATTAAAAACTTTGCTATACATACGGTAATGCTCAATTCTAAACCAAACTCACCCAAGTGATGCAGTGAACAGATATAGTTGGAAAATCTGTAAAATTGCATAATTGTAGCTTAACATATATTTTAGAATCGAATAGCCAAAGCTATCATTTATGCATTTTAGTGAGGATCGCACCATCTAGATATCATATTCTAAAAATTGAAAAAAATGACACCTGGACACGGGAATCGAACCCGGTAAGTACGCCAATGCTCTTACGACTGAGCTATCCAGATTCGTCCCGTTCTCGTGGTCATTATTCACTCTTCACTCATAGTTTAAGGCAGAGTCTATGATGGACGTGCGGAAATCATCGACTACAAATATGTGATTAATTAAGATCATGAGCTATCAGATAACGCAGCCACCTACAAATCTGTGATTTCCGCACGTCCATCATAGAGACTGCCTTAAACTATGAGTGAAGAGTGAATAATGACCACGAGAACGGGACGAATCTGGATAGCTCAGTCGTAAGAGCATTGGCGTACTTACCGGGTTCGATTCCCGTGTCCAGGTGTCATTTTTTTCAATTTTTAGAATATGATATCTAGATGGTGCGATCCTCACTAAAATGCATAAATGATAGCTTTGGCTATTCGATTCTAAAATATATGTTAAGCTACAATTATGCAATTTTACAGATTTTCCAACTATATCTGTTCACTGCATCACTTGGGTGAGTTTGGTTTAGAATTGAGCATTACCGTATGTATAGCAAAGTTTTTAATAATCTTGAATTTAGTATCAATGGATTTCCCATATTTTTGTGTTAAGTTTATATTAGTATGAATGTTATGATTTTCAGGTTTTTTAGATAGAAAAAATCACCCAAAAGGTATGGTTCTTAGGTTTCATTTCCATTAATAATTTAAGTTGAGGGTGACCAATTTGAACTAAAAAAAAGTAAAAGTTTGGAGAGGTGTATGCTTACATATTTCAACACTCATAAGTTAGGACTATATTAATCTATAGTATAAAATGTCACTGTGTTTAAGCCCAAGGAAGGAGTTCTCCTCTGAAGGTTATTCAGAAAATCCTAGGAAAAACCCAAACTATATAAGGCCTAGGCCCTACTAATGTGTGTGGTACAATGTAATGTAAGTTAGGTATCAGAATATACGCAGGCTCAATAACGCTCATACAATTTTTTTTTTAATGATTTTTTTCTGTAACAAAGACTTTTATAGTTAATGTACTGTAAGAAATAAAAAATTTAAGCCATCCATATTCTTAGACTATTTAATTAATTAATCATAATAATATAAAAATAATCTCTTTAAATGTTTGCAGTAGAAAAAAGTAGGCCAAGTAACCTTCAAGTCTATTAAAATTCAGTTCAAATAAATGTTTTGGTGGATTTTAACATTTAAAACGTTATTTCTATATGCAAGGTTGCCATGTATATATAACTTATCTGTATATTTGACAAAAAGTAGTATCAATAACAAAGAGTCCCAGTGAAGTGAATCTGATAAAGTTATTTGATAAATATAACTTTTTTAATTGTTTATAAATAAACTAATCAACCAACTAACAAGTCTATGAAAATTAAATTACAATACAATTTTAGATAGATTAATACATTTAGAGAAAAGTTATCAATTGCAAAATAAATATTTTGATTAATTATTCATAAACTTAACCAAAAATAGTATGTTAATGGCTTACATATTTTTCTTATAGGATTAATGTGTATAGCCCCCCTCCCCCGATTTAATGTCGGTACCGGTAATGTAAATCTTAAAACTTAGAAATTTACTTGGAAGTCTTACCTGATATGTAAACGTAAAGTAGCCAAAGAATCTTCAGCCTCTTGTACTCATCCATTCGACAAGAAACAATAAAATTACTTTCAGTGCATATACGAGAAACCGATAACGAGAAGTATTATCTTCACAGCCAGGAACACAATATTTGTTGGCACCCAACATTAAATTAAATGTCCAATTTCCAACCTTTAAACACAGATTGTTAAAATAATATAACCCTACGTCTTCATTTCTTAGAGCATAAATTAGCAGTTTGAAATGTTGTTGTTTGTTTAAGGAAGCCAGTCAATTTGAATAAAGAAACTCCAATGATTTGTAAAGTAGCCTTTTATTATTCTTTTAAAAGAAACACCAATAAGTATTTCTCTTATATATATATATATATATATATATTTAAAAGTAATAAGACAATATTAATTAAAAATATTATATTTTTTATATTAATATAGAGATAGGGCTGCTCTCTAGTTACCTCGGAATGAGTTAAGGATAAGTGCTGCTCTCTAGTAAACATGAAATGAGTTAAGGCGAGTATCTCCTGCTGCCACCTATCAGACAAGTGGTACCGCAATTGAGTGGATACAATTCAGGATTCTGTGGGTATAATGCAAATATTTCTAGTGGATACAATTCAGACTTTTTATTCGTGGTGCTCGTTTAAGAAAATGTCTGAATGGCTACCATTCAGAAATGGATACAATTCAGGATTTTGTGGACATTATGAAAAAGGATACAAATCAGGCTTTTTATTTGTAATGTGTGTTTAAGAAAATGTCTGAATGGCTGCCATTCAAAATGGATACAATTCAGGATTTTGTGGATATAATGCAAATATTTCTAGTGGATACAAATCAGGATTTTTGTTAAAGTAGTTTATTTGAAAACTGTCTGAATGGCTACCATTCAGAAATGGATACAATTCAGGATTTTGTGGGTATTATGATAATGGATACAAATCAGACTTTTTATTTGTGGTGCTTGTTTAAGAAATGTCTGAATGGCTGCCATTCAGAATGGATACAATTCAGTCGTCTCAAGCTTGGAATGCCATCAGAGCCAGCTCATTTTGATGAACTCAATATTTAATAGCAATAGACACCTCCCGTTGTGTAATCTGGCAAGGCAACAAAGAAGGACTAGTTTCATTATCAGAACAAGACGTAACCGGTAAGGTGGAATTATTATAACTGAAGTGAAAGAAGGTCCCAAAATCAGTTTTTACTATTAAAGAATCCGTGGTGATATTACCATTAATTTCTTTCTATTTTAGACTGAGATACTTCATTCACACAATTATTTTTTGACACATTTCCAAAAATCCTTCTCTTTTGACACTATTTTCAAAGTCTAATTTGCTCTCTTTACTAATAATACTGTTTTTAATAATTTTCTAAAGTGAGGAAAACGCAAATAAAACTCTTTAGTATTTTTTTTAAATAAAGAATTAATACTTTTTCATGACATAGTAATTAAGTGTAGAAGAAAACCAATTAAGATATTCGGAAGTGCTTATAGTAGTAATTTGAGGAATGCCTGTATTTATTTTAATGAGAAATCATTTGATGAGACTCTCTGTAGCTGAATTAACATCAGCAGTTAAATACACTCAAGAACTGTCATCAATGGTCAGATCGTTTCAAAGATTTAAATAACTACTACTATCGTAATCGGTAAACAGCAGTGGGGGTGACACTTGGTACATTTGATTTAATAAGTAAAGGAGGACGAGATATGACCATCCATTCTAGTGATTTAGAGCTAAGAGTTACCAAAAAGTGCTTAAAATGAGCAAACACGGGTATAATAGATTAGATATATTCCTGTAAGTTAAAATCAATTTATAGTATTATTCTAAAAGGGCAGTGGGGCAAAACCCTTTTCTATATTCTATATTATCTATATCATTTTGTGAATGTGTGGGATGCCAGGCCTCCACCGTGGTTCGGATCCCACGTTAAACTGTAGGTCCTTTGTTTCATCTCACAATTACCCTACCATTACACATCAGCGTAAGTGCGTATAACCCGAACGGTTAGTAAGACGCGGTACTAATAATAATAATAATAATAATAATAATAATATAGTACCGTGGATTCCCCCCTCCCTTACCCGCCTTTATTTGAGACAGTAGCTTCAACATAAGACTTATCAGACCTATTCACATTGAAATTATGGTTAAAGTAGTTTCCTTTACATTATAACTGGAAAATTAAGTTTTTAACTAAACTCAAAAGCAAATTAATAATAATAATATTTAGCCCAGTGTCTTACTACCGGTTCGGTTTATGCGCTTTAAGTACTAATTACTCTAATGGACTAGGAATTGAGAAGGTTGAGTTAGAGGAAGTGAGCCCGCATTTGCGTGAAGGGAGGGTGGAAAACCATTCAGGAAAAACCACCCCAGTTCACCCGACCGAGATTCGAACCTCGATCTCCCCGTCCTCAGCAGTCGAGCTCAACACGACAAGAGCGTTTGCCAACTACGCCACCGAGGCGGGTGGAAATAATTAATAGAGTATTCATTCAAACAAACATTAGTAATCAATTCATTATCCTTGGTATGAAAACCACGGACATTTTGAGAGAATAAAACAACATCACTGTTCCCTTGCATTCAATAAGAGCCGTGTTTAATTGCATCCTCCACTCCTTGATTGGTGATCAAGGGTATGGGAACGAAATTGACCCCTTGTAGGTCTTGATCGTTGCGGTCATTACTTTGTATTAATAGAATAATAATAGTAAGTATTATCATCAATTATTATATATTATGTTAGTTCTGCTATCGTTGAATACAATATATTCCCGATGTATCCAAATGACTACATATCAACACCAACTATGGGAAAATTTGTTAATGTTTTGTGATAAAAATACAGAATAGCATTTTTTTTAAATATGTCATTGTTATCATGTGCTGTTAGCATCGTATGCTATGCCTGTAAATTATTGCATGCACCTTTTGAATCGAAGAAGAGGCTCCTATTCTGACCGTCGCCCTCTTTAACCACTCCTCCACCAAATCAAGGAACTGTAATGTTGATCAGTTAGCGAGATTTTACACCACACATGTTTAAACGTCATAGCACTAATTAGACCAAGAATTATCTATAAAAATTACTAAATTTACTTTCACGTATTCATAAGTCAAGTCGTGTGAGTTTATTCGATAGATATATTTTATTTATTTTGATTAGTGTACTTAAAGGACCCTTTCTGAATCGACTGATTGTGTCATCACATGACTTAAAAACTAATCTAAGGCTAGAACAGACACAACATCCATCCCCAGGCCATTAATTCATCACTGTGAAAGGTGAAAGCCACATTTCATGAATGATACATTTTTCGGCTATTTCAGGAATCGAACCTGGGTCCCTATATTAGTAAGAAGACTTACTACCGCCAGAGCTAAGGTGTTGTACTTGATAGACATTATCTTTCCAACGTTCATGAAAGGCACGCCAACAAAAGAAGGCCATGTTATGTTAACCAGGAGGAGTGTTCCACCCCGAGAGCAAAGACCATCAGTATATCGCCTTCCAGTACGCCGTGGACCGTATCAACATGGACAGACATCTGCTCCCTAATACAAGACTCGCGCCCCATTCCATCAATGTTTCCAAGCACGACAGCTTCAACACTGGTAGGAAAGGTAAGAAAAGAGGCACTAAACTAACACTTCATATTTTAACTTGGAAACATAAACACAATTTCAAACTTCTGTTTTTAGCTAGTACCTTTAGACATATGGGTTGAAACCAGGGCCACCCGCAGGAGACTGTTAGTGACTGTGAATGCAGTCAGTGAGATTTGAGATTGTCTTCATTTTTTTCCCATAGCTAAGAAATAGTTGCCTTAGTTGAGAGATTTAAAAATGTTGGTAAATATTTGTTGCTGAAGTAATACAATGCAATGAATATGAAAGCTGATCGTCCCGTGCACCCCCACCACGTCTCCCGCCCTACCTAACGCCATCCCCTAGATCAGAATAACCCTGATATGTGTTTCTGTTTGTAATGAGTATTTTAAATACTAATCATAAGAAGAAGAATGTAAATTTAACTAATTCAGCTTGTTTTTAGCTCATGCTTGTTCCACGCAGGAAAATATCCTAGGGGATATTTTTTTAGATTTTACTCGTAGCATATTACATTTAATTTGGCACAGCATATGCTTAAATATCACTGTTATACACACTTAAATATTGAAATCGTAAGTGGACATCGGTGATTCACTATTATCATTTTGGTAGCTGCAGTCACTTACTTTTTTTTCTGCGGATGTCCCTGGTTGTAGCTGCTTAATTTAATGTGCATATAAACAAAAATATTTACCTAAAAACTCCGTTCCTTTACGGGGTAGAAAAGAAACTGTGCATATATCTAAAAAAAAACTTCGTACTTAACTCATCCTCACTAACATTTTTCACACTTTGCTTCGACAACATCCATACAACGAGCCATTCATCCTCTTTTTATTCTTAAACTCTTAATGTTTACCATTTCACATATTTATCTACAAGACTTAACCACGTCTTACATGGCTTAGCTCTTACTTTTGTTCCATAAACTCTACCTTCATATAATATATGCTTCGTTACTCGATCCATACCCGTCCTCTCAATATGCCCAAATCAACGTAAGACTCCGCTTTTCCATTGACCTATTGGAGCTCCCTTCAAAACACTCTCCTTCCCCACCCATTCCTCACTGACTCTGTCCATACCAGTTTTTCCTTGGACATTTCTTAGATATCTCATTCCAATCACATTCACCTTGATCTTGTGTTTCTCCTGACAAACCCACGCTTCACATCCATGAACCAATGTTGGCACTAGCACATGTTTATATAATGCCCTTTTGCCTCTTTCGATACTACTTCATTATTTTCAATAGTCTATAATGTCTTCTTTTGGTAGAAGCGTTAAAAATACATATTATTTTCAAACTTATTATGAAAAAGCAATATAAACTGAAAGCGCACCTTCTTGCTCTTAGTTTGTAACTTGACAGAGATCGGCATCGCAGCCATTTTCGGTCCCCAGTCAACGACGTCTGGCGGGATCGTGCGGTCCATCTGCGAGACGCTGGAGATCCCCAACCTGCAGACCAACTGGCGCGCTTGCCCCAGACCGGACACGCGCTGTCAGCTAAACTTGCATCCAGATCCTGACGTGCTGGCCAGGGTAATGTTTAGCTTGGCGGAGTTTACCGGGTAATCTTCAAGGAAAGGTCATCCAAGTACACGGCCTACAATATATCCTATCGCCATGATGATTAAGGGGGTACTACAGTATACAGTGTACAGATTCATACATATCTAATTTGATTAAACATTAACTCGATATTATCATTTTCACTGCGTTTTGCTACATTTTCAGTTTATACGCATGTCTGATAATTATTTTGTGGGGTGAGGATGAAGACGGAAGCAGTTTAGAATAAATCTACCCGCATTTGCTTGGAACAAGAGTGGAAAATCATCTGGGAAAACCCCTCTAAGTAGTACCAACCGTAACATGTCTAACATGATAGTGATGCCTTATACCGTTCGGCCACCGAAACGGGTCAGTCAACTGTTAATAAACTAAAAAAAACTAAACGGAAAGATCTCAAACAAATACAATCTTCTTGGAAAGGATGCCACGTTGGATCTGACCTTTTATATGAATGAAAAGCACATTATTTATTAGAAAATTAAAAGGGGATGATAGTTTCAGCTTTTCTATTCACCTCCATTGTTTTGATACACATAAATCTGATAAGGTTTTAAATTAACATTTTTTTTAATGTATAAATAATGTACCTATCATAATTTTGAAAAAAAAAAGTTACTTCAACACTTTCAGAAAACTGGGAATGATCTATACTCTCTAAGCAATAGCTTAAGGTAGTTTTTTATTTTTCACATCACAAAGCACACATCTACTTTTTACTTGACTGATTCAGCGAAGTCTGACATCTTTCTCACCACGCTAGATGTAATTTAACCCAAATAAGATACACACAAGAACAGAAGTTGTGAAGACAAACGCTCTCTTTGTCCGAATGCTCAGAGGAGTCGTTAGGAGGGTCGCCATGTTGGTTCAGAGGGGACACTGCAGCCCACATACAATTCCTCTGGGTCTTTTTTGTGGGGTTCCCGCAACCATGGGTGCATTTTATTGCGGACATTTATTTCAGACATATGTATACGGGCAGTGTTTGTCAATGTGGACTAAGCTTTAGGTCACGAATACAGCCGTCACTCACATCAATTTCAATTAGTGGAAAATAGTACCTAGACACGGTAATCAAACCGTAACCCTTGGTTTTGCACGTCGACATTTTACCACTGACCTAAACAGGATTTGTATCATTCTCAGGGACATTCTTTATTCCCAGTTTAAGACATAGTCTGTGATGGACGACTACTTTGAGCTGTCATTGATACCACAGCAATCAGCGACTCGATAGTCAGATTTGTACTGCCGCTTGTAGTTCCGGGCTTAATTCCTATGTCCAGGTATTATTTTTTAGCTAATTTAAATCGATTCATCGCGATTTGCGATCTGTATAGTTTTTTTCACACATGCACAAAACAGATCCACTAACAACTGCACAAGGTATCTGCTTTTAAGTTTTTGACTTAAATGTGAAGGTCAAACGATGAAAAATTGTAAATGGGTATAAATATGTCTTAGTCTTATCATTCAGAATATGTGGGCAGCAACTGGAATTTCCATAATTGACTCATTGCATTGAAGCCCCTCGACAGAGGGGAACTTAGATAGAACAGAGTGGACTCCTCTTGAACTGTGCTGAAACTTAGTGTTTTCTGTAAATGGAATTAGTAATTTAGTACTCACTTTAATGTATATATACATTATTATATATTTTCTTTTAAGACCGTAATACTTTTGCCTCAGGCTTACGTAGATGTCATCAAGTTTCTGAACTGGAAGACGTTCACCATCGTTTACGAGTCCAATGAGGGCCTCAAACGGTTGCAGGAAATCCTGAAAGCTCGGAACCCTTCAGACCCATCCATCGTTGTTCGGCAGTTGGGGGAAGGCACTGACTACAGGTAAACCTCACAAACGGGCTTTTAGTATTTATATAAATATATAACTCGAATATTTTTTAAATAAAAATGAATTATCTAAGATATGTGTAAGGGAGAAACTTAAGGAGATCAAAACAAGAGTTCATGAATCAGATAGTTGACGATGTTGGCGGAAGAAGGTACAAAGATGTAATCAAATTTGGCCCAGGGTAGTCAACAGTGTAGAACAGCCGAAAATCAATTGCGAAATAGATGACGTAATTATAATGATGATGACGATGATTATGATGATGACGATAAATAGAATTTTAATAAATAACTTCAAAGTAAATTAACAAGTGAAAAATAACAATTGAACCAATAACTGTTTCAGATTTTTTTTATCAAGAAATCAACTATTCGTATATTGTTACATATATCCCATATGATTTCCTAAGGCTGTTCAAAGATTTATACCGGAAGTAAGGAACAAAACATACCTACTAATCTCTTGTTATTTTTAAAATAGTTTCCTCTAAATAAAAATATGTCATCCTTTCAATCTAAATAGTTTTAGAAGGTAATAATGAAATGAACAATTCAAACGCAAGTTTCTCGAAACATCTGGTGTCATTGTAGAACGGTGCTGAAGGAAATCCACGAGTCCTCGGAAACCCACATCGTGCTAGACTGCGATACAGATCATCTGGTGAGCATCCTGAGACAAGCCAGGGAAGTCAACATGATGGGAGACTACGAGAGCTACCTCCTTACTTCTCTGGTGCGTTACAGTTAATAATTAAAACTAGTTTACCAAGTGGCTAAAGGTATGGTTACACGAAGCCAGTCCACACCACATTTCCTAGCAAGTGGATACACGAGACACACTGCACCGCATTTTCTAACCATTTATATATTCTTTATAGACCGAGTTCTATTACAAAATAAGTTTGTATTGTTATTTTTACTTGTATAGGTGTTCGCCTATTTTCATAAAATTAAGTTAGCTATTAATTACGAAGAATAAAGTTTTAAGTTAGCTATTAATTACTAAGAATAAAGTTTTAAGTTAGCTAATAATTAAAAATAAGAATATATGTTGTTCAATAAGTTGTTGTATATAATATTGTTTATCTTGTACGTAATGTTGGAAACAATGACTACAGCGTCACACGTGACACGGCTGTCAAAGAAATACCTAGTTTTACAAGTGCTGATACAGTGACTGCCAATCACTGGTATAAATCACTGCTCTTTTAAAATCAAGGTCACTGTGATCACCGTTATCGTAAAATCACCGTTTCGCCCATCTCTACAGTGCTTAGTGGTTAGCATGAAAACAAATTTCGGAAGTTCCCAAACTTTTTATTTCCGGTGGTAGGTGGCTACACGGTCCGCACCGAGCAATGTTCTCTCGACGATTCATCCGCAACTGTGCGGTGCGGCTCCGTGTAGCCGGTCCTTAAAGCGCTAAACAATTGTTATATTTTACTTGCGTCAATAGCCATGCTAATCAAATTGTCGAGCAAATAAAGATTTACAGTAACTTTTAAATACTTTGCAATTATTTTCCTAATGGTCAGTTACGTTGGAGATGAACGTGGCTAGAAGGCAAAGCTATTTTTTATTTGTCTCAACAATCGTGGCTTACACATGCAAATACTACTAATGCGTGCGTTCAGCTGGCTGACAGTTATCTATTGGCACCAAAATATTCGAGCACTCGAATCTAAATGTAAACAGAACATGCGTCATACAAATACTTTAATTTTCATGCATATTAAGGCCTACACTATCAAGTATACATATATATAATGATTGGTCCTGGAAAAATATTACAGTATAAGAATCTCTTAGACAAATCACGAGTTGCTTTCTACCACGCGTAAAACTAGATGCAGCAGGGGAGGTCTCAAGGGACAGCCGAAAGGTGAACAAACTATCCCGATGGGTAGCCTACCATTCATCCTTTGTTACAGAATCAGAAGAAACAATACAGAGTCACATAGGCAATGACGTTAAAGGAACACTTGATGAAAAACAGGAAGAACCGTTGACCTCTTTACTCTCGGATAGAGCATATAAGATGCCATAGATACATATGCCAGCTGCTAGGCCTCAGGCCTTAGGCTCGTCGGCGATGAAAGATAAAGTAACTGTTTTTATTTTTAGCACAACATCTTACTAGCCGTTCGGGTTTTGCGATAATGTGATAAAGGTGAGGAAGATTGAATTTAGAATAATTGTACTGGTGTTTTCTTGAAGAAAGAGTGGAAAATAATTCAGGAAATCCTACCCTCAGTACACCCGAGAGTTACGTCTTAAGCCATGCATGTGCAAACAGCCCGCAGTCCCCGAGCTCGGTCCATGTGGCCCACCAGATCAAATTGAAATACTTCAAACTAAAAACATATTAGGCTCTTATTTTTACTATATTTGGGCGTTAGGTGCTAGTGTGGCGTGAAACATTTCACAATCTGGCATTTAAAAACTATGAGAAGATTGCCTCAATGTTTGAAACGCTGTCTTGTCACTCGTGCGTATGATTCATACTTACAGGACGCTCACACCGTGGATTTTAAAGAGTTCCAGTACATTCAGACTAATATCACCACCTTGAGGCTGGTCGATCCCACCAGGATAGAGGTACAGAACGCCATATACGACTGGAGGTACGGAGAGCTGAGGTACGAAAGGAAATTGGACATCTCGCCAGAGACTGTCAAGGTAGGTGATTACCTATCATATTAATCTCTTAAGGTAAGCATGTAAAACTTGTAGCCCGCGGGCTGCACGTGATACGGTTGATGACTCTGTGCGTACCGAGGATATTTATATGTACCACAATAGAATGCGTCTTGATTATTTTATTTATAAACGTTTTAGAAATACACCGATTAGGTCTATGGCATTTGAAAACTGGCCATTATATGTGTTGATCCATCAAGTTTGTTAGTTGTAATGCTTGCTTGAATTAATCGTTATCGATATTTAATAGAAAATAATATACATAAGGTAAATATGTTAGGTGAATGTGATGGCGGCTCACAATAAAGGGAAGGGGGCCCATTAACGACACAACTTTGTTGATGGGTTGGTTATGGTGGGAAATATTTCGTTCTGTGTCGCTGGCGAAGACCAGCTACCCCCTTGCCCCCTTACAAACCGGATGGGCCACCCTTAGCCACCAGGTCATCACACAGGGGCAGAGCAAAGGCTTTGATGGATGTAGAATTAGTAGGTGATGGTATCAAGCTTCGAAAGTGTTACTCTGGAATAGCTTTATCATTTTTTGAGCGAGAAAGCTCTCCCCAGTTTTTGAGTGTCGGTTGAGGTAAACGGTTATCCCGGACACGAGGTGAACCAGTTCACAGTGATGTGTATTTGGTTTTACTTATAAAAAATACAATTAATATAATGATTTATTTATATCAAATCCAGTATAGTCCAAGCAACCTCAAGGAGAGTTCCAATTTAAAACGCTAATGCAGTAATAAAATTAATATCAAATATAGTTGTTGTTTAGCTGGGAAAGGCTTGAACGTAACAATAACAAATGTTTATTCTTTACTCACTTTAGATAAATTCTAAGAATAAGTATTTGTGCACCAAATATGTGCAAATCTTGCCAGAACGTAAGTGTAAATTTTGTGAAAAGTTGTTTTGTCTTAAAAGGAAAAACCACTCAAAATGCCACGGCTTATGGACACTCATTTTTCATCAATGATAAAAGTGAAGTCACCACAAATTTTAATGTCTAGCATCAAATATCATCGATGCAAATAACAGTTTCCTAATTCTTGAAATGCTATGTAATCTTAACTTTTTCTTTTTTTTTTGTACAAATTATGTTTTTATTTAGACAGCGGCTTATTGAGCTTTATTATCGCAGCCCCTCGGCAGTCGCGAAAGCCTAGGAGTCAACTTAAGCTTGGCTTTAAAGTACTAAGCTGTGCGAGAGGAGATATAGAATATGCAGGCTAAATAAGCAATATTTGATCTTCCTCCTACTGTCGTGAAATATTTCATTCAATTAAAAATTTAAACAGTAAATTACCTATCAAGCGCTTTTGGTTGTGCAGTTTCAGCGTAATTCTGAAAACACTTCTGAAGTAAACCTTACGTGTAGTAGTTTGTATTATTCGTGAATTTGTTGAGCTTTGGTTCTTTGTGCCATATTTATTTTAATAAAATAAATGTATACTTTCAATGTATGTATGGTTAGCAAACTATTAGAGAAATCCTTTTATAGTACAGTCAACTCTCGATTCTACGACCTTTCACGGTTCCCTGGAAAAGGGTCGTTATTTCGAAGGGGTCGTTATTGGAATTTTAACAGATTTTGTTCCACCCCTGACCTTCATACGAAAAAAATTGAATTTTTTAGACAATACGTGAAAAAGTAAATAAAATAAAACATATCTATTTCTTGAAGAAGGTACTCCTTTAACTCATTTCGTCAAAATTATAAGTTCGTATCAAATTTAAAAAAATAGCGTGGGTCATCAAAAATCGTTTACAAAATCCAACCAAAAACGTAACCAAATCAAAATAACATTGTTAAACAATAGCACGGGTCGTCAAAAATTGTTCACAAAATCAAACCAAAATAGTAACCAAATCGAGAATCAAAATAACAATGGCAAAAGCAAGCCTGGCGCGTGATGTAGCGGCAGTCGCGCGGGGAAACATTGTCTTGCTCGTGGGAGCGGGTGGACAGAGTCGAGTGATATTGGCTGGCATTGATGAGGTGGTGTCTTTTTTTATACCTGACCCACCCCAGTTACTAGTAATACAGTGCTCACAAAGATAATTGCAACGCAGTGACCTAAATAAATTCAACAAACACATTTTACAGCTGATTTCCTTAAGGTGCGGCAGAAGGGAGCACAAGTATTTTTACAGTTTTTACAGCATTACATTTTTTTGGCCAAAATAAATCAAATATCTCTCCAGTAGCAACATTGAGTTTAGTTTTCTGCACCTGCTAATATCAACAGATCTTGAATATCTGTCAAAAATGTCCTGGAATTTTGTCAAAACATTTTAAATAAAGAGAAAAAGTTTTGACAAAATTCCAGACCACCTTTGACAAATATTTGAGATCTGTTGATATTGGTATAAGCAGAAAACTAAACTCTATGTTGCTACTGGAGAGATATTTGATTTATTTTGGCCAAAAAATTTCAAATCAATAAAAACTGTAAAAATACTTGTGCTACCTTCGGCCGCACCTTTTCCCACATTTTTCACGGTTCCCCAAAAAAGGGTCGTTACTTTGAGAGGGACGCTATTCCCGGGGTCGTAGAATCGAGAGTTGGCTGTATTCACAAGACTATACTGTTAAAATTGGTTAAAATTGAAATTGTTCGAACTCGTAAGTGCTGTGGACCTGATAATGATTTATAGTTTATTTTGACTTATAATGTAGACTATATTCTTTTTATACATTAATTATTTTATCCATTTTATAGGAATAAGATTTTGTAAGCAAAGAATGTAATGACAAAAAAAACCCATCCCGGAAGCATTTTTGAAACCTGACTCAATTTCCAAAGTGTTTTGCCCAGCTCCGAGGTTGCCATTTGATTTTATCAACTGATACGTGGAACCTACGTTAGTAATAACTACTTAATTCTACTAAGACCATTAGAGGTATTAAATTATGTTAAGTAACCTTCATTTTCTTTCTTCTCAGCTGGAGGCGGCGCTGTTGTATGACGCCGTGAATCTGTTTGCTCAGGCGCTCCATCAACTGGACGAAACCAACAGCATCCATACAAGGCCTCTAAAGTGTGACAGTGACAACACATGGCAGCATGGGTTCTCTCTCAGGAACTACATGAAGTTGGTAAGTTGAAGGCTGGGTGGGTTCTCCCTCAGGAACTACATGAAGTTGGTAAGTTGAAGGCTGGATGGGTTCTCCCTCAGGAACTACATGAAGTTGGTAAGTTGAAGGCTGGGTGGGTTCTCCCTCAGGAACTACATGAAGTTGGTAAGTTGAAGGCTGGGTGGGTTCTGCCTCAGGAACTACATGAAGTTGGTAAGATTAAGGCTGGATGGGTTCTCCCTCAGGAACTACATGAAGATGGTAAGCTGTAGGCTGTGTTCTCCCTCAGGAACTACATGAATGTAGTGTGTTGTAGGCTTGGTTTTCAATCAAAAACTATAGGAAGTTGGTAAGTTCCTGCTTTATGACTACCTATTCGCTTCAGTGACTGCATAGTCTAAGTCACTATTCTCGCAATGGAGTAGATTGCCAATGATGGGGATATTCTGATATTATTTAATCTTCCCCCGTATTCTCATTTGAAATAAACATTGTTCAAATGCGATATTGTATATGTACCTTCTACATGTGAGTTTGGCAAGAAATGTGAAAGAAAGAACAAAATTGTATTTGAAACATCTTTGTGAGAATATTAGGTTCGTATTTCAAATGTCCATTAATGGGAATAAATATCGGTGTTCGTGCACGGAATAATGTAAAATCTTACAGAATTAATTGCAATAAAGAAAATTACACTTTTGTAATAGCAAGACGGATCAATAGGGTACATGAATCCAACAAAAAGTTTGTTGGGAGGCAATGGGAGAGGAAGTAGGGAGGGCAAAAGTTGTTGGCTAATAATTTAACTAAACTT
Organism: Timema californicum; assembly: GCA_902141385.1. Lineage (NCBI taxonomy): Eukaryota > Metazoa > Arthropoda > Insecta > Phasmatodea > Timematidae > Timema > Timema californicum. Next base: position 72,465 of record CABFOW010001137.1, on the reverse strand, counting down.
AGAATCAGTTAAATTTTATCATTGATGATATACTAAAATTGCAATTCAAATACATATTGGCAGTTGTAAATTAAAAATGTTCCAGTAAATATGCATTTGATACAATCCAAGGAAGAGAGAATGTATTATTTAAGGCTTTTATTCTAATGTTGAAGTAGTTGTATATATTCTACAGAAGATCCCTTTAGGAACACATACAACCACCAAACGCTATAAACGATACGTGATTGGGAGAAAATATCTGTAATCCCTGATATTGATAATGTGTCTGGTGTTAACATCCTTGGGAGACATTTATATTGCATTTGTTATATTTAAATATCTGGATTATTATTATTTTAAAAAAAAGACATTCCCGGAAAAAAAATAGGAAAACATTCTCAGTCAATTTTCCAACCGTAAATACTCCATCCCACATCCATACCTATCAACTTAACTTTCTAAACCACTTGTGTTGGTTTGTGTTTATAAAATACAAGATTTTTTGTCACCATATTATTTATTTTATAAATATTGATGGTTAGTATAAATTTCTAAGTTGGACGGCTACAGATAATATGACTGGACATATTAATATGTGAAACTAGACCTAGCAGCTTTTCTAGTCTTCCTATGAAAATTGTACTTGTAAACTGCACTAGCATGCAAATTTAGCCAAAGATATAGATATTGTTAGCTTAAGTTAGAGAAATTGATGTGTTGAATCACCACATTTGTCGCCAATATCTGTGATTCCTTTCTCATTGCACCACGGACCATGTATATAAACTATCCCTATATCCAATACAGCTTATATGATAATACATTGAAAAATTATACCTGTATATTAAAATAGAGGCCAGAAGCCTTGGCTCAGCTCACCAATACTTTACCACTCAGTTATCCAGGATTACTGGCATGTTCAAGGTCATAATTTACTAATAGTTTAAGGAATTCTCTTTGAATTCCTATTTAGATTATCAATGATCCCTGAACATTTACAAGATGAAGACTCAGTTTATTGTGATTTGATTTATATGTTCCTTTTGCATGACATTCTAGGCCAATTATAATTTAGAATGTTTCTCAGATGAAGACTCAGGGGTTAACAGGCTCCATCTCGTTCGACGATAGAGGGCGTCGCCATGACTTCACTCTGGACATGGTGGAAGTGTCACGCGGAGCAGTGCGTCACGTGGGGTCTTGGAACTCGGTGACGGGACTCAACCACACTCAAACTTATAGCGAGGTACTCACCGAAATCCAGAGGAACATCCAGAACAAGACCTTCATTGTCTCCTCCAAGACTGTAAGCCTCAAATCATAGAGTGTGTCGACATGTACCCTCCATTTGCCCTTAACGGCATCAAACTTATATTGCTTGGTTTCAATATGGCGTACACTGGTATTTGCCCCAATTTGGTGCGTACCCCTTTAAGTACACCAAGGATTTCTGTAGGCATGTAGCGCGTAACTTATTTATTTCGGTGGTCGTAGTTTTGGATAAGCACACTAAAGCAAATTTTAATATTATGACATGGACTTTTAAAATCTTCTGTTAATTTATTTAAGGGGCCCGCCTACCGGAGCGAGAAAGTATCAACCGCTGTCAGGCAACATGACTTTAAATTAAATAGTCTGTGTCGGTTACATGAACTACTACTCTTTTATGTCTTTTCGTCGCCTTCGGTCCGTCCCTTGACATGCGAATAAGAAAGAGAAAGACTGAGCGAAGCAAACTCCAAGATAACCTCAAGGTCAAGAAGGGAGGTGGGCGAGGCTCGCACACAGAGCAGCCTGTTATTATTATTATTATTATTATTATTATTATTATTATTATTAGCACCACGTCTTACTACCCGTTCGGGTTATACGAACTTACGCTAATGTGTAATGGTAGGGTGATTGTGAGATGAAATGGAGGACCTACAGTTTAACGTGGAATCCGAACCACGGTGGAGGCCTGGCATTCCTCATATTCCCAAGATGTCTTGTCAGAGGTGAAGGAAGGGTTTGGTAATCAGATAAATCTGTGCCGGGACCGAGGATTGAACCCCGGCCGCCAGCATAGAAGTCTGACACCTTACCCCTAGACCACCAGGTTACCAGCAGCTTGTTCGTCTTTCACAATATAAGCTTGGGATTCTCTTTTGGGGGGTAGCTGAGTGGTTCACAAACTGGAGATCAAATATTATTTAGAATTTCAAGATTGTGTTGAGAACTATCCTACTGATCTTGCAGCGCCCGAGTGTATTGATAAAAACTACAGTACCGGTAATAAATACTATGAAGTGATTTATATAATTTATTTGAGTTATTTTGCTATATTAATTTACGCTTTGATGTGTAACTTTATTCACTAACTCGCGGCTTCGCTAGCATTAAGTATTTATTAATGTGAGTTTTGGTTTCTCACGTGGAAGCAGCCATAAGCGCTAGAAAAGAATACACAGACGAAGATCCCCGAACTCATTCCCCTGCATCCCCGGTTGGGATAATTTGCCATTTTTGTACTCAGGGTAACAAACCTTGAAGAATAACTACCAACGCCTTTTTTTTAGTGAGATACAGATGAGAAAGCGAGCTTTGCACCAGTCTTACTACCCGTTTGGGTAGGACGTATGTAGCGTTTTGTTGTCTAGGTTAACATGTTGGAATTAGTTGACGTAATTTATTTTGTTTTTCATACTTTACTTTTCACTCCCAAATTCGGTTTTAAAATGTAGATCATTTAATGTAAGTTTTCTTGAATAACGCAGAGAAAGGCGTGGGGTCAAGTGGTGTATGGTGTGAGAAGATTTGCTTGCTGACCCATCTAAGCCTCGTGACTTCTACCTCATTGACCTTGTCTTGCTCATTGATGTTCGTGAAAACGTGCCTTAGAAATCAAATAAATGCCACTTACTTCTACCTCAACCATTAATATTGTTCTTGAAAATGGCCTTAAGACATAAAAATAAATAATCTTAATTTACATACAAAGCCATACAATAACTAAAAAAAGTGATTAAATCACAGACTCAAATGCAAGAAACCACCAGTATAGCTTTTGCTTTGGAGTCATTGATTCAATGAGCTAGCACAAAAATAGTTTAAATTTACTATTCAAAAGATATTTAAGAAAAATCTCATTTACACGCAAAACCATAAAAAAAACTTAAAAAGTACCTCAAGTAAAAAGACGGGAATAAAAGCAGGCTTACTCACTACACATGGTTCTTATTCGTTTAGTTATGATCTAAAACATTTTTTTAGCATATATTCACCACCTGTTTGGTTTATGTATTAATTATTACTCTAAAGGATTAAGGATGTTTTAGAGGAAGTGAACTCACATTTGCATGGAGGGAGAGTCGGGATCCATCTATAAATAAACACCCTCAATACAACTGAACGAGAGTCGAACCTCAATCTCCTCGTCCTTGGGAGTCGAGTCCAACACAAGACTGAAGCGTTAAACAACCGAAGGGGGTTAACTTATCTTAAACACCCATATTTATATATGGTGCCTTTTTGGAACAATATAACTAAATGCTAACTAAAATAAGCAATCTCGATTTTGGGGTTTCATAAAATATTATGTATCAAGATATACAAAGAGAGATTTTAGAAAATGTCCGTCCCCATGTATGTCTGTCTGTCCCTGACGATATATCTGAAACGGTCAGATGGATTTGGTTAAAATTTAATATTTTATAGTTTTAGAATTTATTTGGAGCCTTTTTTTAAATTTTTTTATTCTAACTCTAAAATCAAGGGTATTTTACTTAATGGGCCTTTTCTTATGCTTAGAAATATTCTTTAAAAACCTCTAATGATTTTGATTAGATTTAATATCAGGGCAGTGTTTGCCAATACAAATAAAACACTATGTTTGTTCTTTGAGCAAATAGGTCCCGAATGGTAGTTTATTATTTGTCCTTTTTTTAAATTCAAAATGTTTCGAAAACGGATTTAGCAATTTTGATTAAAAGAGACATTAGGGTAGAGTTTGCCAATACAAATAACATACTACGTTTGAATTTGGGGAAATAAACGCTCTGAATGGTAGTTTACTTATGACGGATTTTACAATTTTTTTATTATTTCAAAAATGACTCCAACAATTTTGTATATAATTAATATCTGAGAATTGTTTTTATCTAGTGTAAATTTATTTCTCAATGGGGGAGAGGGCTGGTTCACCCCTCTCAAGTCCCTCCTGCCCCGTGCGTACCGCTCTGAGTAAGACATTTTTCGATAGGACATAACTATGTGATGGGCAAAATTACTTTCGTTTGCCAAGTACCAATTATTTACAACAAATTATTGGGGTATTTAATTTGCACTTCCTTAACACAAAGATTACATCATCACACGACTTACAAATTAACTTAATAATATGACATACACCCAGCCCCTAGGCTGACAATTTAGTAAAGATAAAAATCAACCATGCCAAGAATTATAATTATTAGGGTTTAACGATGTGTTTATAACGGTAATCGGACCCGAAACCCATAACAAAGTAGATTAGCACGCCATCGACTTAGCTAAAGTTTCGGACGCTAAGTAGGGCCTACTCAACTGAAATGTTAAAAGTTATTTGTTTGTCCTATACGATTAATTAATGTTTAAAAATTCCACAATAATAATTTGTAGTAATATTTTGAAACAGTTATGTTTTTTAAAGAAAATCATATTTTAACTTATCAATTATATATGTAGCGTGTTTTACTATTTACAAATTATATATATATTTACACTTAAGGGTACAACTATCATTCATCAATATAACATGTACAATTTCGGTCACCGTGTCCACGTTTCTGGCATAACCCGACCAGTCCCAAACGCACTCACAGAAATCCCTTATTTCCACATTCCAGTTACAGAGGTGGGTACGCTCACTGCACTCGCAAAATAGTCACTACATCTATCCGTTACAATATTAAGTTTATAGATGACTATAATTAATAGCTCATGGTCTCAATCAAGATAGACTATGGTAATCTTTAAAAATGATTGTATCTTTTAAAGCATAACATTAACCAAATTTAAATAAAATGATTGTATCTTTTAATACATAGAATTAATCAAATTTAAATAAAATTTGATTTACGTTTAGATTTTAATTTTATTATTGTCATGGATATTATGGTAGACCTACTTCTTAAAATAATATAATTAAAAATATAATGTTTCCCCTTTATGTATAACCACAGATAGGGAAGCCAAAACAAAGAAAATTAGTTAATGACAAACAAGTATGGCCATTATAAGGCATTTCAAATATAAATAGGAGATATATTTTCCGTTTGCTGTGTATGCTGAACTTTAATTGGCTAGAGCCTCTTTTCGCATTCTAATTATGGATGACATGTCTCAAGCTCAATGGTTGTCTTATGTTCAACTCCATTCGCACTGTATATAAAGATAGTTACTTAAATCAACTTTATGCATTGTGCACTATTCACTATGTAGTAACTAGTCATCCTTCATACAGCTGATTTGATGAAGGCCTCATATTCTTACGCTGTCTCGTCCACGGCAGTCAGTATCGGTAGAGCATCATCTCGGGGTTAATTAATTAATGGTGGGGGTAGAGGTACAGCGCTCAAAAAAATAAGACTATTATTTAGCGTCGCATTTCAATTTGAAATTTATTTTAAAGACATATTTTACATGATCTCATCACAGATGCTTAATTTAGAAAAATATATTATTTAGCCACCTAGCCTCCCTCTACTTTCCCCCATCTCGAGACTGACTCTACACGTTAGGATAAGTTCACAAATAGTACGTGATCCTAACTCTTTACGTGCTTAACGGCTAGTGGTAGTCTCTACTCTTCGTGTACTAAACAGCTAATGCCTGCGTCTGACGCTTTCCTCACAGATAAGGTAAAACACAGACGCTAAACCAAATGCACTGATTGGCCAGTAGTCCGCGCCAAAACCTCCCCCTCCCG
>CABFOW010001137.1:6695-65065 GCA_902141385.1 Timema californicum | reverse complement strand
CACCCCTAGGACACCCGACTAGAATTTAAACCTTGGTCCCCCTGCCATCAGTAATCTAGTCTACTGTGAGAGTAGGGCCTCATACCATGCGGCCACTAAAGTGGGTGTGCAATTGTTAAACGACTCACTTTTAACATGTACGTAATACAGGGGCCATTTTAATTGTAATGAGTGTCTGAGTAAGCTTTTTGTGAGGTAGGATTATGTGAAGAGCGGTTGGGTCATACACTACTCGAACGTATCTTTTATTTAATGAAGCCGGCTGAACGACTTTAAGGATTTTGTTTACTTCTCTCAATTGAAACCATGTTTAAAGTGAGCTTTTAAAATATATTAGTAACTCTTGATGCCACCTAGCGATGCCTGTGTTGAATGACTCAAGCTTTACTGTGGAGTGCAACCATTTTAACTTGGATGCTGTTGGTCTGGTGTATCCTTGTCTGAGGCGAAGTCTTAATAAAATCTGTCACATCGTATTCACAAATATCTATTATTAACATACTGTATACTAAACCATCGGTTAAAGTAAATATATAAGGAGATATAAAGCAGAGTCAGAAATTAATGGGTGCTGAAGGAGTGCGGTTTGAAAGGGAATCCAATAAGTCAATGTGAAAGAGGCGTCTTATGTTGGGTTGGGCATGTTGAGAGGATGAGAGTGGACCGAGTGACGAAGCAATTATATTAAGGTAGAATGTGAAGATTAAAAGGAAGGGGTAGGCCATATACGACTTGTCTAATTGTTGTAGACGACTCTGTGAAAAATAGAAACATAAAAGTGTTTTAAGAATAAAAGAGCATGTATGACTCAATGTATGGATGTTGTTGAAGTGAAGTAAGTATGCAAGGAAAGGACAGTGTGGAGAAAATAAGTAAAAATGATTTTTGTTTTTTGAGATATATATACACAATTGATTGCCTACCCTGTAAGGGAACGGTGTGATTTGATATGTATGTATGTACATAATGTATGATATAAAGTAAAACAATTAAATTTAAAATTAAGCCTCATTTTAGGAATACTCACCCTCCTCTCTGGCGCCTCCCCAACCAAAAGAAAACATAGACTCATAGAGGCCCATATCACCTACATTCCATTATACACTAGGCAAATTACCAAATGTTTTTAAGGTTTAAATTATAAATAATGCACTGATTTTAAATGTAAACGATCACTTTTTAAGGATACGTTCTATTCGTGTTAATCGAAGGAAATTTATGCAGTCGATTATATTTTTACTTGTAATGATTCTCTTTTACACATCTCTTTTGATCAATTAATATAGATAATCAAATATAGTCTAGTAAATATCTACGGGGCACAACATACTTCTATCTCTCTCTATTGGCCACGCAAGCAAGAAATTCTTGAAGGACAAGATAGTAGAGACGAGGCATGAATGCATTCCATTTATAGGATATTCTAAAAACAACGCCTTTGTAAACAACCCTGTTGAAAAAAGACGATAAGGACTTTCGTGTAATCGTCACCAAAAAGTCAGGACCTACGTTTGCCAAGAGAGAATTTTTTTTCTATTAATCACCAAATTTGAGTCGGGATCACAATAATAATAATAATAATAATTACTGCCCGTTGGTCACTAGAGTGGATCAATCTTGAGCCAATAACATTTTAACCCTTCAGTTTCCTTCTCCTAACCTCTCTTGTTAACATATTGGAATAAAACTTGGTGAGCATATAGATAAGGTATGGAACAACACAATAAAACGTTTTACTCAAAAAGAGTATTCTTAAATTATGGGCTTTGCCATGGTGAAACCTCAAACCCTTAGAATAGAGGACAGTCATGTTATGATAGAGTTTGAGATTGCGATCTACTGGAAACTAAAACTGAGTTACGTTTGCACACTTAAAAAGTGATTGAACCGTTAGGTTTGTCACCTTTTATCAAGGAGATGACCAAATTTAGTAATTAATTAGATTATTATTATTATTATTATTATTATTATTATTATTATTAGCACCGCGTCTTACTACCCGTTCGGGTTATACGCACTTACGCTAATGTGTAATGGTAGGGTGATTGTGAGATGAAATGAAGGACCTACAGTTTAACGTGGAATCCGAACCACGGTGGAGACCTGGCATTCCTCACATTCACAAGATGTCTTGTCAGAGGTGAAGGAAGGGTTTGGTAATCAGATAAATCTTTGCCGGGACCTGGGATTGAACCCCGGCCGCCAGCATAGAAGTCTGACACCTTACCCCTGGACCACCAGGTCACCAATTCATTAAATATATACTGTACATTTCCTCCAGTTTTTTAGATATTACAGACTCATGGCTCCTATTTAAACTAATATTTATAAGACAGTGGTTTATTAAAATGCAAAAAAAGTAATGCACCTTATTTGATATCATTATTATACATTATTTAAGATAGCGCAATGCTACCAGGAAACCTTGATTTACCTTGTTTGGTTGCCCTATCACGTAGATGGTAAGATATACCTGTATTGTAATCCAACAAAGAAGGTCTAATTTCTTTTTGGGTGAACGAATAATTGTAGGTATAATTACAAGATAATAGTTCAAATAAAGTATGAAGGTATTGAAGGTAATTATAGAGAGTTTGAAAAATAAGCTAGGATAATATATTAAATTTAAGGAGCTTACCATCAAATCTGTTATTCAAGACTCAAAATAATAATAATACAAAATCAATCTATATTTTCGTTGTTGTTAGCAATGTTTTTGTGGCTGATCTATGAACCACTGAAAACTAGGTTTTGAAGTTCTTGGTCAGTATATTATGTGCATTCGATTGGTATGTTCGAATGTTGGTGTTTGTGATTTAAAAAAAGTTTTTATTTTCTCTGCTGAACTGTCAGTTTTGGCGCGAGTTTAATATATAGGTTAAAAGTCCTAAGTTATTATAAAAGTAACTTTAAACTCTACATCTTCAAACGTTGATAATATATTTTAGTGCAATACATTCCTTTGTCGAACACTTTCAAATCTAGTCTTTCAAATAGCTACCTATTTACAGTGTATAATATGCTGGTGTAACAAGTTAATAGGGTTTAAAACCATTCTTACATAAATCAACCTGCGCATATTACACATTTAATTTGTTTCAATACAACACCCATATTATTTGATCACATAATATTTATAGACAAACATTTATTTCAATCAACTGATTTATTTTTTGTTTAAATAAATTATGTAAATATTTTCAACCAATAATTACATTTATGTTTATATTTCAAGGTACAATATGCCGATAACCCGGACATCTTCAAAACGGGCAATCGAGACCAAAACAAATGGAATTATATTTCAAGAAAATAAATTATCTAAAACAAAACAAAGTAAAAGTATCTGCACATTACAAAAAAATGAAAATAGTCAAAAAGTCCTTGATATTTCACAAAAAACAAAACCTTCATGCAGCATAGTTCAAAGTTATTTAAACTTTGGACAGACTGGAATAAATGAGTTAGTTGTCAAAAAGGTTGGTTCATTTTAAAATAAAGGATTTAGGAATATCTAAAAAGACCTAATGCCGGGATCACGATCAAGATCAACTTAACGTAACTTAAACATAAAGGATCTCCTCCTGTTTTTAAATGGAAGCGATCACGATGCAGTTAACTTAAAGTTGACTTGCAGTTAACTTAACATAATAGATGTCCTGGGAGGTCTTTCACGTTAAGTGAACGTTACTTGAAGGTTATCACTTGATCTAGCCAGCCAATCATTATGCGAGTGATGTTTACAGGGCTATTTATTAATTCATTGTAGGTTTTATGACCAAGGTCTACTCTTTAGCTTTAGTTATAGTGATCGGAACTTTAATTAAAATAAGCACTAGTATAGTATCATTATAGAACTTTATAGAACAGACTCAATTAAAATATTGTAAAAAAGTTAAAACCACAAAGTTTTTATTATATAGAATGGAATAATGTATTACTTTAAAAATGATCCTTTTTACTAAAATATAAATCAAATAACATCGGCCTAATCATGATTGTAAAAGCATTACAATCGGCTTAAAAAAGTTTAATGAGAAATATCTATAATATCGGTAGACAGCAGTAAACATTCACAAATCATAAACATTAATACAAATAGTATAAATCACAGATTAAAACACATACTCTAGAATGGAGATGTTTGGTTCAAGTTGTTACGTTAAATTATGTGAATCGTGAACACACATATGTTTTATTAAGTAAAGTTAACTTTAAGTGAATGTTACATTAAGTTAAAAGTTAAGTTGATCGTGATCACGGAATAAAACATACAGGTGTACATTCTCCTTAGTAAAAACTATCTGAGAAGACACTATTGATTGATCATTCTTGAGGACATTGTCACTTTGAAGTTAATTTGTAATACAGGCAAAGATTACTGTTATACATTTTAAGATAGCCTTTGTTGCTATCTTGGCTTGTTTGGGCTATCATTCCAATGTGCATACTGATGCATTTGATTAAAAATGAGAACATGATAATTACATTTAGAATGTTTTAAAAAAAATTGACTTATCTACTAAATTTGATCTTGAGTAAGAAACATGGATGACGCAGAATTGTGTATGTGAAGTTAAGTTTTTACCATAATAAGCAACATAATGTCAAGTGTCGAAACAAACAGAAGTTTACCTGGTTTGGTCTAAGGAGCTACTGTTGCAATAGCCTAGACTGCAGAATACGGGGAGATTGAATTTCTATCTTTGCCGGGTGTATTGAGGGTGGTTTCTCCTAAATGGTTTTCCACACACTCACACAAATGTGGTTACATTTCCTCTAAATACTACCTTCCTTATTCCTATCTTAGTGATGTAATTATTATATAATTTCAGCTCGAACAAGTAGGGGGATGGCTGGAGATTAGGGAGCATTGTAATGAACCATATTTTTATTTTATTCTATACCCCTAAAATAATTTTTTGCTAAATTTATGTTGTTTTGCTCAGCCCTTAAGTAACATTTGCAGTTCCATGTTTACTTATCCAGGCACGAAGAAATATTGTTCTCCGTGAGTTGTCAGAACTGACCATTTATAATATTATGACACCGTTCAAGCGCCGAGTGACGGCGGTAACGTGGCACCCAACTATCCCAACGCTTTTGGCTGTTGGCTCAAAGTTTGGCGAGATACTAATTTGGAAAAATGGACTGAGCGAATTAAAACTAGGGGTAAGAGTTGAATTTAGATTAAGTATAGTTTTTACTTGGTTTCTTGTCAACTTAAGATTATGCACTAGTCATTGAGAAGACTAATTTATTGTAATAGCAAAATAATAATTTTGATTTAAGTTGGATTTCTATAGTATAATTATGGTAGGATGACAGTTACTAAAGTTATTAAAACTTATTTTAATATATAGCATCAACCCAATGACCTTCTTTGGTGGCCGCATGGTCTGGTGCGCTACTCTCATGTTGGCCAATCTGCCAATGACGGGGAGACTTGGGTTCGGCCCACTCACCCTCCGTGCAAATGTGGGTGCACCTCTTTTAAACTAAGCCTTCATAATCCCTAACCCATTAGTACTACTTAGTACATAGGGGTATAATCCAAACAGGCAGTAAGACACGGTGCTAAAAAAAGCATCATCTCATGTAAAACCAAATAATTACATAATAAACGAGAATTTTTATGAGCGAGAGCGAAAGGGCCTACCAATTTCGCCGGGAAAGGTATTGTCTCATACCTTTCAGTTTTTTTTTACATGCAATCAACATGGGATCGGCAGCTTTACTTCTCCTCCGAAGGAAGTTGTGCTATGGATTTTTATCCCTCCCTCACCCCCAAAATCTGACGACCCTGGTTTTTAACCTACAAACATCAGGTCCCGAGGTGAGCCCTTTACCCCAAGACCACCAAGATCATCTTTATGTTTATTTTATTTTTTTCCTTTATTTGAGGTAGGCTATTTAATGCACAATTTCTGAATTGACTGATTATATTAGTACACACCTTAGTTTAATTTAAATTTAGAACAGACAACATCCAGCCCCCAGCTGTTAATTCATCATTGTGAAAGGGGAAACCCACATTTCACCAATGATAAATTTTTAGCCATGCCAGGAATTGAACCCGGGATGCTTAGCTTAGTAGACAGACACACTACCGACTGAACCTCAGTGTTGGACCATGTTTAATAGATTCTTATAAATAACAATAATTCAATGTTCTACCTAGAACATTTTGCTGGCCAGGTGATATTGTTATACCTCGCAATATTATAAAACCCATTGAATTTTAGCCTGGTGGTCATTTAAGTCGTGAAGAGAACACTGAAGGTAGACCTATAGAAAAATGTTATTATTATCACTTTTTTTAAAGTTTTTTTTATCTTTTATTACTACTGAAAATCTACTATGATATATGTTTATAGTGTAGGCCCTAACTGTTTAAATATTTTAGACATCTTTAAACTTGCTTTAAAAATAGTATTGCCAGTAAGAATTATTGTTGTCCTATCTTGTTTATAATTTCAAGATCTGACTCATTGACCAGTATAATTGTGACTAGTTCATGCTATTACTGATGGTTTGGGACTCTTGACTAGTTTCAGAAGATAACAGAACATTGAACTAAATTTTAAACAAAAAATGTTTCACCCCAAAGACAACACCTAACTCAGGTAGGTACTACAGCTCGGACCAGACATTGCATCAATTCATCATTACTCTTTACAAATCAGTGGACTTAGGCTCAAAGAAAGTTTTACTATATTTAAAAAAAAAAGCGACAAAATTGAAAAATAAATATTTCAAACTGAAAGAACAATCTAACCGATTACAGTTTTGCTGTTGTCAAGTAAAGAATGCAGGAAAATACATTTTGATACGTTCGTTGCTTCAAATGCAATCTTGTATCTAATTTCTCTGTCAATCAGCCATGAAACTCTTAAGGTGCCTACAAACGCTCACGCGGCCTGTCCTGTTGGCTTGAACAGTCCAAGCCTGTGCAGGTAAACTGAAACAACTATTTACATCCACACAAACAAGCATATAATCTGATTTATATCAGTTTCAATTTAGTTGCTGTTCGGATCATTTTTGGAAAAATTAACTCTGAGCTGTTATCATTTAGTGCAGCTTCTGTGGTGTGTGCTAACATAGTTAAAGGAAAAAAGAATATAACACATAACAAAAGATGTACGTGGTCTCTCATAAGCCAATTATTTTTTATTACTATACTCCATTGGTTTGTCTTTCCATAAACATGAATTTACTTTGTAAATTTCAATAAATCCTTATAAAACACATCACTTATCTTGATACTCTCCATATTGATTGAAATTGGCGATACTGTTTTTTAGCATCAATTATTTGTAAAAATAGAATTTTGGTTTTTAAAAATTGCATTTTGTAGCATTTGTATTCTAAAAATTAGCATTATATAGCAAAGTGACATTAGTTTTATTCATTTTTATATACCGGTATACAGCAGGATGATCTAGTTTTTGTAGAGGACTGTTTGCTTTCAAACACATTTTCACAGTATCGCTTATGAAGGCAGTTTTTTCTGTCTTGGCTTTCTTCGCTCTCTGGTTCATTTCTAAAATCGTGACTTTTCGTTTGCTGCAGCCAGCTACCCCTGCGTCCAATGATTTATTTGTAACACGCCCACTAGAGAGGTCACGTTTCTTCAGAGTGTCCACTTTTCCCCACTCGAGACGACTGTTACATACACCACACATTAAAATACTTGAATCACTCACGTAAAATTTGTCCGTTTCAAAATAACGATGTGAGCATTCATGCAATGATGCGAGCACATGCCCGTGTAAGATAATGGATCAAATAGCCATAAGAAGACTGCGGTTATTTATTGTCCTAGCTAGGCAGTAGACACCCTCACAAGCTCACTTGCAAGAGCTCAGTGGTGGAGGGAGGGGGAAAAGCCAGAGGGGGATGACCAAGGGGTGTGTGTGTGTGTGTGTGTGTGTATGTGTATATTTTTGTTACTTTATTATGTGTTGTCATGGTCTTACGATGAAAAAAATACCAAGAAATACCAATCTGAAGCACTTCGAATGTGTTTCCTAGGATGACCAGCATTAAAAAAATGTTGACCCTAATAAATTATCCCAATTTAAAAAAATATATATGAAACATGAACATTTAGAGAAAAAACCTATTTTTATGATTTTAATTGTTATCACTTTTATTGCTTAGATGAAAAAACAGTGTCTATAATGTATTTAAGAGAACATCCATTCATGTGAGTCATAAATGCAATACGACATTACTAGTAATAATTGATTAAGTTTTGTTATGTTTGAATTAGAAATGTGAAATCACATCTTTTTAATTATATTTTTAAGTATAAAATTATGTTTTTTATTTGTTTTGTGTTTATAGCAAAGTTTTAATGAATCGATTCTGGATATTCACTTTTCTAAGTTATGTGGATATAATATGTATATTGTGGACGGAGCAGGTAACATGGGTTTACTAAACATTGAAACAAATCAAGAAGTTGTACTGCTCCATCTTCAAGATATCAAGTGAGTAATGTATTGCATTTTATAAAGGTTTAATGGGTTTTTTTTCCAAATTAATTTGTATCTTAATATAAATTTATTTCTCCACTATATATTATTCCAAGATCATAATGAACTTAACATTCACATATTATGGCTGTGAAGTTGGAGTTATTAGCAGTTTTGGGTGGTGTCAGAGTTGGAGTATGTAAAAACATACCAACACTGGTTTTAAAATAAAAACTTTTAATATCACAACAATATATGGTAATTGTATCATTTTAATGTTTTACGTTTTTATTCTTGATTGACAAATTAATTCAAGTACAAATTCAAAATGCCAACGAAACTTCCCATGAATAAATTTGTATTGAAGCATTTTACTGCAGGTGACCTGGCGGTCTAGGGGTAAGGTGTCAAACTTCTATACTGGCGGCCGGGGTTCAATCCTCGGTCCCGGCACAGATTTATCTGATTACCAAACCCTTCCTTCACCTCTGACAAGACATATTGTGAATGTGGGGAATGCCAGGCCTCTACCGTGGTTCGGATTCCACGTTAAACTGTAGGTCCTCTATTTCATCTCACAATCACCCTACCATTACACATTAGCGTAAGTGCGTATAACCCAAACGAGTAGTAAGACGCGGTGGTAATAATAATATCTTACTGCAGTAAATTTTTTATTACTAATTAATATACTTTGGCATTTTATGAAGTAAATGATATGAAGAGTTGAAACATATATTTAATGTTGTTAAAATGAACATTATTAGTGAAGGAAATCTGCCAACAATGATTTTGAAAAGAGTGTCATCGATTTGTAATGTAACTTCGGCATTGTTTATATTGAACACACTCTTTAACAATTTTCAAAACTTTATAAATTATATAATAAAGGAAATTGATAAAACCAAAGAAAAAGAAAAATAAACTAATAAAAGTAAAATTGATGAAGAAAGTCCACCTAGGGAAAGAGGGGAAAAAATGTGGGAAGAATCCAATGCACAAAGGTGACACCTTGTTCCTTTCTTTTGTTTTCTATAGTAGAAATAGTCACACACACAAATTTTAACACAAGTATTATAATATTTCGGCATTGTTGCTTTTATCAAACACAAAGAAGAAAGAAGAGCATACAAATAACACAAACACTGGATTACTCCATTTTGAATTTAAAGAAAGACTGTTAGAAACACATTGTGCTAACAGTCTTTCTTTAAATTCAAATTGGAGTAATCCATTGTTTGTGTTATTTAGTTTTATCAATTTCCTTTTTTGTAGAAATATTTAGCCATTGGGCCACCTCATTTTTAAACAAAACTTTATAAACCTATTTTTGCTCTATATATTTCAAGTGATAAAATAACACCAATGCTTCTTTTTGTTTAGTAGGATGCATTATTTTTACTTCCTCGCAACACCTCTGAAAGAAAGTATTGGCACCGTAAAAAAAAATTGAACTAAAGATTTTGATAATTGTTGACATTTCATAACTCCTTGAAATCAAAAAAGTGGGTTTCACAATGCTGTCTTTCTGTACCTCAGGCTAGAGCCAGAACTATTCTACTGATTTAACTAAACCTTGATGTTAGGGATTTTCTTAAGGTCCCCTTGAGGGTTTTTGGGAATATATATCTAACTCTAAATTTAAGGGGAAGGGTAGTCTGCTGAGGAGCAAAAAGAAAAAATCTATCTTCTCAAAATTCACTCTAAAGATTTTGATTAAATTTTATATCTTAATACTTTGTGATAATATAAATAAGATGGAAATTCTAATTTTCTCATGAAAAGGACTTTGTGGGTACTTTACATTAAGGAATTTCCCAATTTGACCATTTCTCCGCAAACTATTTTAGATACAAAATAGCTTATCATTTTAAAGTTGTAGTAAAATTAAAGATAAAAATCTTTTATTTGAAATATATTCTTATATAACCAACAGTTTCTTAGCTATAAGCAAATATATATAATTTTTAATTTCAGGTCTTTGAAAATGAATTTGATTTTTATGCTCTTTGGTGAACAAAGATGTTTCTATTTTCTCATTTTTTCTGTAACAGTGTTCTTAGTTCCTAATGCCATAGAGTAAGTAAGTTACAATATATATTATTTCATTTATGATCTCTGGTGTATTGTTTCTACAACAATGTATAGACCTATTATTTCATTTCATAAATCTTGCAAGTTTTTAGTATATATATATATATACATATATATATATATATAGACATATATTAAGATAAAAGCAGGAGAATGTCTGTGTGGTGCACCGTACCATTTATTTAATTTTTTTACTAACCTTCTAAACATATTGGTCACATTTAAACAAACATGTCTTTTCAGATGGTGTTTTGACTGAGTATGTGTATGTGTGTTTTGACTGCGTGTGTGTGTGTGTATGCATTTTTTACATCCATGACTGGTTCCAGCTTATGGTCTAGGTCAGTTTTTTATTAAAGTCATATATTTCCCCCTACCGGATTGCTAGACTTGTCATAGCTTCATACGCCTTAAAATCAAACTTAAATCTAGGACAGGCACAACATCCAGTTCCTGGCCATAAATTTATCCATGTGAAAAATGTGTATATTTATTTGAATGGCACATTGAAATGGAAAAGATCCTTGATAGCTCAATTGTTAGAGCAGTCATTAGGCCGGATGAACAAGGCTCAAATCTCTGGCTGGGTGTCATTTTTATATATTTAAACATATTAGAAGCAGTTTTATTTACATTTATTTCATTATCTATCATAACCACCATTGTAATTTTCTTGAAGTCTTGACCTCCTCTCTGCTCCTTTATTCATCTTAAATCCTGGGTAGGGCCTTGACTTGTTTGTAATGGGATTGTCGTCACATTTTTTTTTTCTGTTTAAAAGTCTTAGCAAGAAAATCATGTGGCATTGAGCTATAAGACACCACTTGTTTTTTCTCTACTGTACTTTCGTTCTAAAAACCAACTATATCCATAAAACCAAAATATCTTAATTCATTCCATAATCAACATATAAATGTGTATGTACACCACACATGCTTTCTTTTTCAAATTAGCAACTCTTTATTTTTGAAACTTGTTGCTTAGGATCATTATTTATTATTTTGTGTTTTTATTTTTGTTTGGTCAGTAAATGGTATACCAGTTTCGACTTAGTTGATGTAGGAGGTATGGTTTTAGTTGGTGATACAATGGGGAATCTTACAAACAAAACCATTAATACAATGAATTATGAAACCATATGGTGCCATAAACTGCACAAAAAAAAGATTACTAGTGTGCATCACAATCCAAGGTTAGTTGCAGCATGACTTATAAAACTTGTCAAATTAAAATTTGTGTACATGGGTTAGTGGAAGTGAAGGGGAGATGTATTAAAAAGCTACTTAATTTTGGGGTTGAAAGGAATGCAAGAAAGAGTGTGTTTGCAGTTTTTATATCAAAACATTTTTTTGGGGGCAGAATATGTGAAATATTGCTCCAGAATCATATTATTCGTTCTAGTTTATTTAAAATACAGAACAAATAATTAATAGTCAAGCAGAATTCTCATAAGTAAAAACTTTTTTTTTTGTGGTCAACATTAATTTAAATATAACCAAAGTTATTAGTCACATTGTTTAAGGGCATGGCCGTAGCCAGCCAATAATTAAGGGGGGAGGGTGTTTGGTGAGTCCCTCCCCCAAATGCCAAACGCTAGAATTTTTTAAAAATATTAAACACTCTAGAAGCTCTTTGAAGTGCTTTTTATGGTAAACACCCACCTCGGTGGCATAGTTGGCTAACACGCTCGTCGTGTTGAGCTCGACTGCTGAGGACGGGGAGATCGAGGTTCGAATCTCGGTCGGGTGAACTGTTTTTTTTCTTTTTTTCCTAAATGGTTTTCCACTCTCCCTCCATGCAAATGCGGGTTCACTTCCTCTAATTTGACCTTACCAACTCCTAATCCATTAGCGTAATTAGTACTTAAAGCATATAACCCGAACGGGTAGTAAGACGCGGTGCTAATATTATTATTATTTTATGGTAACACAGCCCCCTAATTTGTACTTGTACCCGAATTTTGATATTGTTTGAACCATAAATAAAGCCATTTATATTTTATTCATATTTTTTTTGGTTGGGGGCGGGGGTTGAGCCTACAAAACTCCCCCTGTCTATGACCTTGTGCTTAAGGGTGCTAAACGCTAGAGCACTCAGACCCGTTATAGACGTTTATAAATCCCACATTATTTAAAAAGTTAATTGGTATTTTTTTAAATATAGTTTTCAATAAAATGTAACCAAAAATTATCAAGAGGTTTTCGATATATTAAAAAGTTTAAATTTTGAGTTAAAAGTAAAAAAAAACCCAACCACAACGATGCTTTAAGGAAAATTTTTACTTCTGAGATTAAAGTAAAAGTTAAGAAACCTAGATCTGGCCTCTCTATCAAACTCATGTTTTGAGGTCATAACAGAACCTTTTAAGATGATGTGGGATTGTTTTATAGAGTTTTATTTAAGTTACCATAATTTTTTTTAAACACTTTATACTTTTGCCTACATTTTCGTGAAAACAATATTTAAAAAAATTCAACTTACATCCCAAATAAGCCGGGATTTCTGAATGTTTGCAATACTTCTCGGTGATCTACCGTGTAGCACACTTAAGTTTGAATATTTTGCAAATTGGGTTAGAACTCTTACTCCCCAGTCAATTAGTACAGTAAATTATATTACAAGAGCCAATGAAAAAAATAACATTACATCTATAAATGTACAATTGAACTTAAATTATTATTATTATTATTAGCACCGCGTCTTACTACCCGTTCGGGTTATACGCACTTACGCTAATGTGTAATGGTAGGGTGATTGTGAGATGAAATGGAGGACCTACAGTTTAACGTGGAATCCGAACCACGGTGGAGACCTGGCATTCCTCACATTCACAAGATGTCTTGTCAGAGGTGAAGGAAGGGTTTGGTAATCAGATAAATCTTTGCCGGGACCGAGGATTGAACCTCGGCCGCAAGCATAGAAGTCTGACACCTTACCCCTAGACCACCAGGTCACCAATTGAACTTAAAATAATTACATCTGCATTAAAAATATATATATATATATATATTTTGAACATTTATAATATTAAGAATAAACTTTTCATTGTAAAAATGCACTAAATATTATATCATTTTTATTTTCTATGAATTATTTAACTAGGCTATTTTTACATGGTCTTTTAAATAAACACATTTATTATCACTTATCACTCAGATATTATAATATAAGGAATATCTAAGAATGGGGAAAGTTATATGACAATTCAAGTAAAACTAATATATTATATAAAAAAAGTCATCTATATTTAGAAAGCTTAGTGATCAGATTTTTCTTAAACACATCCACTACCTTTTTGGTTTTACACACATGCACTAATTACGCTAGTGTGTTAGCTATAAGGAAGGTTGAATTTAGAGAAAGTGTACCTGCATTGGTGTGGAGGGAGAGTGGAAAATCATTTATGGGAAAAAAACCTCAGTACACCTGGCTGAGACTTGAACCTTAATCTCCCTGTCATTGGCAGTCCAGTCTTTTGCAAAACTAACGCCTTAAACAATTTGACCACCAAAGTGGGTCAGAACAATTTGCTAAAAATTAAATGTAAATTTTTGTAGTTTTATGTAAGATTTTGTGTCATAAGATCATTTTATTATGGCACAAAATCTTACTATGTAATACAAAACTAAACATTTTATCATAATTTTTATTATTATATATATTTATTAAAAAAGATATATTATTAAGACAAGGTAAATGGAGTATTTCAGTAATGTAAAGATATTCAGAAACGGGTTCTTAACAGGGCTACTATTATATTCTAGGGAACCTTGGCAGTTTGCTACATCATCTATAGACCAAACTGTCAAGTTGTGGGACCTGCGGAAAATGGCTAATAATCATTCACCATTGGTGACACTGACTCACACATGTGGGGTCAATTCCAGTTATTTTAGGTAAGTCATATAATTTTTATTCTGGTGTTTGCATTATAACCCATTCCATAGTGTGCATGTAGCATAGCTACCTGCATAGGCCCGACATATATTTTTCTACTTATATACTGTTACCCAACAAATATTTCCTCATTTATTACTTTATTCATGTTCATTAAATAGCATTGAACTTGAAGCTACATCTATGAGCTTTAATATGGAATGTTTGAATTGGCTAAAAGTATAGTGGTTCGTTGATAGATGTCATTTCAATAACTTATTGCAATGAAACATTGAATGTCACCTGCGTGAGCGAATGTTTGGGCAGAGATGTTGTTAAAATCCTGCGCCAGGGAAAGGGTTAAAATAGTTCTTCAGTTATTGTTTTTGACATATTTTATAAACGACTAACAGACGTACCTGGCATGGCATTGGACAGTTATCTTGGGCAACAATTTTATTTGAATCAAAGCAAAAAAAATAATAAAACACTCTTTATTTTATTTCTTCTGACTCAGTTTTTAGTGAATTAAAAAAAAATTGTTAAAGAATTTAAAATTTCAGTTTTGAAGTGTACATGTTTGTGCACAAGGGTTACTAATTTTAAAATTTAAGACATTTGTGTGAGGTAAATATCATGCAACTCTCCTAACAAACAGACAAACAAACCCTTCATTTAATTAATAAAGATTATAACTTTATACTTATCGTTACTGTCTCAAATATAGTGCGATGTTTTTTCCATAAAAATATTCATCCCAAAACTGTGCTTTTATTATATAAGCAATCTAACATTTTTCACTGAAAAAAATCCAGCAGATTCCTACTGAGGTCTATTTTGTACTATGACGGAACCATACTGGTCGATCAGCGGAAATCATCGGATACCCTTACCAACTCAAATTTTATTCACCACTTCCTCATTATTAATAAATCCTGTGCAATTATTGGTGACTTTAACTTTAGGTTTTCAACAGATGATGGTATTTCCACCATTGTTATCCTCAAGAAACTTTGCCAGCCTATTGGCATTATTAAGTTACCGGGCGAAGGCAGTTTACTTTAAAATAGTTAATGATTTGTGCAACCACCATTGATTTTAACCAGGCAGTCAGTAAAAACCAGCTAGGCGGTGCACCCATTTGAAAGGGCCTAGGGAGAAAGCTGACCAATCAACCGCTTCATTGACTGAACGCTTGTGTTGCACTGGCTTACTATAGATGACAGGGAGATCGTGTTTCAAATTCTGGTCAAGTCTAATAAGGCTGGTTCTTCCTAAATGGTTTCCCACTCCCCTTCTATTCAAATGTGGGTATATTACCTCTAAAATTCTTCCTTCCTCATCTTTACCCCAAAGTAATTGTCATATATGTATAATTTTGAAAATTGAAAAATGACACCTAGACACGGGAGTCGAACTCAGGACCTTTGGCTGGGTTCGATTCATGTGCCCAGGTGTCATTTTTCAATGTTCAGAATATGAATCTTGATGCGGCTAAATCCATACTAAAACATATATAATAGCTTTGGCTATTTGATTCTTGATATAGATGTATAACCTGAACAGCTAGTAAGACACAGTGTTAAAAAAATTCAATCTATTAGTGTGATTCTGATTACATGCACAGTAATAATTCACCAATTAGAATAGTTTTTAAATCGTCATATCACCTACCACCTTATTTTAGGTTAGTTACACTGATATCTCAATACTCCAAAAAAATAGGATTAAGTTCAAATATCAACTACAACACTATTATTATTTGGAAAGAAATTTCAGTGCATCACTGCAAAATTTACATACAGACATACACATATAGCTTAACCTCCATTTTAATCCAGGTTTATTGTTCCAATAACTAAACTGGATTTTAAGTGATTTAAGGAACATTTTTATTACAGAATCAGAATTGATTAAACATCTGCATAAGAGCATAAGAGGTATTTACCAATATTCATAAATATTACCGCAATGCTTTAATACACTATGCTTGACACAAAACTAACACTTTAAAATAAAAATACAATATCACTGAAGAAAAACAATTGTTGGTTAAAAAAAGGAGTGAATATGATCACTTAATTCCTTGTTTATAGATAAAAAAAAATTACTTTTCAACATTTATTTGTTAATATTTGATTTAAAAACTTGAAAGAGCCCACAAGCTCAATTAGTTAAGTATGTAGTGGTGATTAAGATTAACTCTAGTGCAGAAAAAATAGAAGCAAATTGAAACACATTTAAAATAAATTGCTAACTTAACATGATCTGTGTACCTGTCTAAGTTGAATGTACCAAAAATTTAAATGTTGGAAGTTATTTTATATGTCACTGGTATTCATATTATCAATATAAATTTAAATTTACAACTAAACTGTAAATTTGGGTTCTTCAAATTCCTAAAGATATTTAAAAAAAACTGTCAAATTTGAGATGATTAATTTTTTTGAAGAGCTAAAGTTATGATGATTACTAGTAATTAAGTTGAACATAATTACCATATATGATGAAATAGTCATACCATTCTTTACCACTTAATTGAATAAAAAATAATTTTGTTTTGTTAAATTTTCAAATTTCGATAGCAACGAAAGAATTAATGTAAGAAAAGTCAGAATTTGAGAAATAAAAAATTAGGTAATACCACTGTAGGAAAGTTTGATTATCATATTTTCTAAGATTTGGATTAAATTAAAGATAGGGATTTTTAGGTAAAAATAATATTTGGGTTCCAGAAAAAGTTTTCTTTAACCATTGATTTTATTTTATTTTGAGGAACATAAGCTCTGCTGAAATAAAATATCATTACAAACAAAAACCATTACCTCCACTAACTTTTTTTCATTTATTTGAAGTATTTATTATTTGACGTGCACTTTCTGAATCAACTGATTATATCAGCACACGATAATTTCTATGAGTGAGCTCGAAAGGTCCTACCAAATTTGTTGGGAAAGGTATTTTCACTACCTTCATAAGTTTGTTTAGATGCCAAATCGACACAGGACTGATGGCTTTACTTTCTTTCTGAAGGAAGCTATCCTATGGATTTTAATTGCACAAGAAAAATCTGTCGACCCTCAACCCACAAACATCGGGTGCATGGGGTTGAACACCCCTCCACCCAAAATGTCAAACTAACATATTAATAATATATTGTATGCAACGTTAAAACTAAATGAATGTCCATTCATCACTAATATATTGAATAGTGATAGAAAAATAAAACTGATAACATTGTTTTTTTTAAGGAGTATCAACTTTTACTGTGAAAACTTTGTGTTATTGTTTTGATTTTACATTATCCTTGAAAAAATTTGAAAACTTTCTAATTTTAGTCTTGCTTTTATACATTTCAAGAAATAAAATTAACACTTTTTGTTCTTTGGGAGAATATTTTGATTTGGTTTTTTAATAAATATGTAAAAATAAAGGAAATAATTTATTTTAAATTATTTTCTTCCTCCCATTGTAATGAAGTATTGACATCTTTCTCCATACCTCCGAAATAATCCTATATAGCCAGTGTTAATATCAAATTGACTAAATGCTTATTTAACTTCATAAAAACGTTTGATACAGCTAGTCACAATATTATCATTTGTACACTGTACCTACAAACTTTGTTTACCACATGATCTAAGAGGCTACTCTGGCTATAGACTAGACTGCCGATGACATGGAGATTGGGGTTTGATCCCAGTTAAGTACAATGAGGGTGATTTTTTATAAATGGTTTTTCACTCTTTCCATGCAATTGTGGGTACACTTTAAATTCAACAAACCCACCTCGGTGACATAGTTAGCTAACATGCTAGTCGTGTTGAGCTAGACTGCCGAGGACGTGGCGATCGAGGTTCAAATCTTGGTCGAGTGAACTGGGTATGGTTTTTCCTCAATGGTTTTACAATCTCCCGCCACACAAATGTGGGTTCACTTCCTCTAAATTCAACCATCTTAATTCCTAATCCATTAGTGTAATTAGTACCTAATCATATAACTAACTCGAACTGTTAGTAAGATGCGGTGCTATAAAAAAATGTATGGAACTCTGCACAGACTTTTTTAATCCATTGTATAAAAATTGATATATTTACTCAAAACTCTTAATATATGTGAAACGAAATAATATATAAACACTACCAAACCCATACAAAAATTGCGTTATACTTACGCTAAACATTTTTTGACTCCTGGATTTAAAGTCTATGATTTTCTTTTTTAAAGAATTAAAGTCCTCACTAGTGTACTTGGACCCCCCCCCAAAAAAGAGATCAATATTGGGTCTACAAGGGTCAATACTTGGTATTAAAATTTTGACTTTAGGTTAAAATTTTTGAAATTTTTCTAGGGGTTGCACATCTTATGATTATCACATTTTTAATAAATTCCTCATTTATAAATTAGAAGAATAAAAAAGGAAAATATTAAATATTGTGTCAAAAATTATAGAAATGGATCATTGATGTACAAACATTTCCCCTAAAAGTTTAAAGAAAAAAAAGAACACAAACGTTTTAAGAAATCTACTTATCTACTTACTCCATGGAACTAAAGAATTATTACATTAAAACTTTAGTAGTATCTCTCTACAACTAAAGCTCACAAAATTGTATAAATATATTTGCTAACATCTGCGAAAGTATTGGTTTTATAAAGATATATTTCAAATACAAGTTTTTTTATTTTTAATAGTACTACAATTTTGCAATGATAAGTTATATATATATATATATATATTTTATCTCAAATAGTTTTGGAGATACAGAAATTTACACTTCTGTAGTACCCTAAAAGTAATTTTCATAGGAAAATGAAAATAGCCATTTTGTTTATAATCCTAATCAACATCTAGATACAAATTTTAGTCAAAATCGTTGAACTGAGTTTGAGAAAATAGTTTTTTTCTTTTTTCACCCTTTATTAAACTACTCTTAATTTTAGTGTCAAACAGACACACAGATAGATGGCATTGCAAACCCATTCTTTAGGGTTCAGGGGTTCATGAAACATTGACATCCATCAACATGTCAGGTTATATTTTTCGACGGTCACAAATACTTTTCCTTATGTGTTCGAAATGTTAAAAACATATATTTGCGTTTATCTTGAAAATTATTGGTTTTATAAAAATATGTTTCGTATAAAATATTTGCATTATAAATAGACATACATATTTGCAACGATAAGTAATTTCATATCTCAAATAGTTTCAGAGATATGATAATAAATGATAATTTACCTATCAGACCGGAACCCTTAAAGTCATTTGGCTGAAAAAGTAAGAGTAGCCATTTTGTTTATAATATTGATCAATGCTTAGAAATTAAATTTAATCAAAATCATTATTGCCAATTTTGAGAAAATCGATTTTTACTCTTTTTTTCCCCCCTTCAGTAAAATACCCTTAATTTTAGGGTAAGATATACAATTCCGAAATCCCTTGGGGGAACCTTATGTAAACCCTTGATACCAAGTTTTAGCCCAAGTTTAATTTTTGGCTCTACTCCAAGGTAAACAACCGGATGGACCGACGAAAATTCAAAAACCACTTTTTTGGAATCAGAGTGTCATGAAACGTCAACATTCATCAAAATCTCGATTTTGATTTTTTTTGACCATCACAATACTTTCTATGACTGCAAGATAGTGAGAAAATAAAAAATTAGGTTCAACCTTCCTTATCCCCAACACATTTGTGTAATCAGTACATAGGCATATAACTCGAACAGGAAGTTGGATACAATGCCAATAGGATTTTGGGATCAATCTATCAATTTTTAAAATGTATTAATAATTAGTACATTATTTTGTTGGTTTGTAGCATAACCCGAGTATATTACTTTTAGGAAATATTCCAATATTGGTGTGTACAGGTGCTGGAATTACACCTGGCACTGTTGGTAATTAAAATCAATGACAAAAATAACCTGCAGAACACTGCATTAATTTGAACCCTTCTGAATATAGGCCTACCTCTGGAAAAAAAAAATACTTTTTTTTTTTAACAATCTTTCCTCTTTAGTGGGATTTAAATTCCCCAATAATATACTAAACAAATAGGTGAATTTAAAACATTTCCAATTCTAAATCTGGTGTTGTTGGGACTTGAGTAATTTCATCCACTCAATAGAGCACTTTGTAGGCGAACCATGACAAACAAGAAGACAGACAATGCCTTCTGTGTTTTATTTTCCTTTACTTTGTCCTACATAATGAATACATTATCAGGAATGTAAAAACCATCGTGAACTATCTTGCTTTGTGTGTAAAATATGTACAATGTATTCAAACCGTTAGTTGATATTTTCATACCATTTCCAATAGATCAAAATTATCTCATTCATGACTTATTTGATTTATTTTATAACTAAGTAATTTCTCTAAAGCTACAATATTATAGATTGACCTTGACTAATAAGATTCGAACAGCGCTTAACGGTGAAAAGCATAACTATATCTATTGTGTTACGTATTTTTGTGTGTAGGTTTTGTTGAACTTGTAAAAATGGCTAATCCTACTAACGGGCAGTGAAATACATGGTAGATGTAATTTTTAACAGCTGGAAATGTGATTTTTTCTTTTGGTTGCGAGCCACAATTTGCTATTTTATAGTCGAGCTTTTCAAATTGTTTTAATTGCTACTTTGTCAATGTAGCTAGCGTGACTAATTATTGATGTGCCGTGTAGGACGTACATATTAGTTATTCCTCTTATTTTATCGTTGAGAAAGTCATGGCTGATGTTTCTGAATTGCGTATGAACGTAGCAGCTCTTAAAAGAGTTGATCCTTACGCGAAGGAAATTTTAGAGACGGCTACCCATGTAGCATTGTATAAATTTAATGCTGATGAAAATGAGTGGGAGAAAACAGAAGTTGAAGGTGCCCTGTTTGTATACAGCCGTGGTGGGGAACCTTATCACAACATTCTTATTATGAATAGACTAAACACGAACAATTTGGTTGAACCTGTCACACAAGAACTCGATCTACAGCTGAAAGAGCCTTTCTTGCTCTACAGGAATGCACGCTGTCATATTTATGGTATTTGGTTCTATGATAAGGACGAGTGTATCTGTATTGCTGCGTTGATGGATAGATTAGTTAAGCAATCATCTATAACAAGAAAACTTTCCACTAGAAATAATTTAATGAACAACCATCGTTTGAATAGTACCACGAATGTTGACATATTTAATCTTTTAAGTAAAGCTCAAGATAATTTTCAATCCAATAAGTCTGTTGTGTCTACTGTGAACATTCCAGAAGATTTTGAAGCTAAGCAGCAGATGCCTCAAGGAGTTGCCGATTTTTTTGCAAAAGCGAGTAGTGGAGGTTCACATTTTCCAACTGAGAAGAAAGTTATTCAACCATCAGAGTTGTTTGCTGGTCATCAAGGTTCTATAACTGGATCGGTGACTGTAGAGTTACCTCAAGACTCTAGGAATGGTGAACAGCTCAAACCTTTATTACAGCGTCTTATGTCAAATCCTGTACACACTGTAGAACACATTGAAAAACAACAGCGGTCTGTAACACCCCAATCGGAAGTAGTCAAGAGAAACAAGGGTAAATCTCACAGTAACAAACATAGTGGTTTCAAGATGAGACCATTGTCGTCCAACACATTACTTGATGAAAGTTTAACCAAACCAAGTATTCTACCTGTACCGTCTGGACGTCGGTCATCTAGTTCTCAAACTGAACCATCTTCCGCTGATGGATTTGTGAGAGTTGAAAGTGACTCCAGTTTCCTTCGTATCTCATCGCCAACAGCACCAGGTAACAGCACACTTGAATCCTTGTTCAACGCTGGCGCTGAAACCATTCCTATCGCCACGGAATGCACTTTGATCGAACAGCGACCATTGTCTGCACCTCTTTGCTCTGCATTAGAAACACCCCTGAAGCCCGCACTTATGCCTCCGACAATGTTTACTTCATCTGCCTCTAAAAATTCTGTAAAATTAGAAACTTCTACTCCTTTAAATGTCAACATTACACCTCTCGCAAAACCATTAGCTGGTGTATCCATGTCGAATCTGATAAATAATGACTTGATTAACAATGAAGTGTTCAATGATATTGTCCCAGAACCTCTGACTAAGAAGCAAATTCTTCAAGCTGTGTACTATCTTTTGAAAAACGACCAAGACTTTATCAACAAGCTTCACGAAGCTTATTTGAAATCATTTGCTGAAAAGGTTTTGTCATAAGCATAAAGTTGATACCATTGGTAGAGCTATTATAAAATAATATTAAGTTGGCCTAGGATTAATTTTTCTTGTTTAAAAATATGTTCAAATTTAGGGGTTGAGTGAATCACACAAAAACAGGGATAGAGTGGTGACCTCTTTTCCACATTAAATTAGCTTATAGATTTTCAGAGTTTTACTATATTCCAAATAATGGGAAAGCAGGCATTCTAGACCCGCCAAATTGCAATTTAAAAATTTCCTTATAGCCTTTTAAAACCAAAACTTAAAAAATATCAATAACAAACTTTTTGGTAATTAAGTGCTTTGTATGACTGGAATTAGGCTACATTGATGGTCATAAATCTATCTATTCTAGTTTTCTTAAAAATAAGGATGCTTTCAGGGTTATCCAGACATTCTTTTAAACAAGGATAATCCTTAATTTCTGGAATTTGTAGTTTCATCCTATTCAAATTTAATGTCAATTAGATAATTGTAATTATTATGATAATTAGTAGGCCAGTTAATTTTGTTGGGCAATCAACTTTACAAGTATTTTTGTCAGTAATTTGGTAGCTACAGTATAGGTCATCTTCTATCCTTAATCTACCACCTCATAACAGCTGCAACGTTATTTAATCCTCCACAAAAAATAGGCTATGTCTCAATTTTT
This sequence comes from Timema californicum, assembly GCA_902141385.1. Taxonomy (NCBI): domain Eukaryota; kingdom Metazoa; phylum Arthropoda; class Insecta; order Phasmatodea; family Timematidae; genus Timema; species Timema californicum. Next base: position 41,739 of record CABFOW010001137.1, on the reverse strand, counting down.
AACTTTGTGAGTGTATTTATTGTGATAACATTTTTGAACTTAGATCATAACAGCTCATAGCTGTTTTCACAATATAAAATTTCTCCAACAGTTTTCCTTAATATGCTATACCAGATAGCTTACTTACTGTCTTTTAAACTACCACATACCAGATGACTTTTAAAATGTACAGCCATATTAGTGTAATTTGCCCCACAAGCATATATCCTGGATAACCACTAGGCTTACTTTTCTTTTACAACTGTAGGGCCTGTTAACAGAATGTATAGTCTAAGCTACAGCAATTTTTTTCATATCAATAGCCCTACCTTAATTACATTCTAAGGCCTATATTTAAATTTCTATGTAATGATCTGCAAACAGCATTATCTAGCTAGTTAATAGGTAATAAAATATATTTTTACATAATAATTCTATTGAATAATATAAACAAAATGTCCCACAATAATTTGAAAATGTTAGCCCACTCACTGCAACTTTGACTACAATTTTTTTTTAAAAGAAAAAAAGTTGAAAATATATTTATAATTAGTGGATGACCTGTTTATTTGCTATATATTTGAGGTTTAGTTATAATTGAACCAATGTGTGTTCTTTTTAAAACATTGTGATTGTTTAAATTTGAGTGTGAACTTAATTGCTTGTTATTGATGTTAGCCTATGAAATATAGGCATAACAAAAAATATCAAGTAATTTGATTACTATCAATAGGTACCTTTACTTTACATCCATTACTGTTTCCAACCTGTGGCCTGGGTCGATTTTTTATTCAAGCCATATATTTTCCACCACCAGCTCGCTGGGCCTGTCGTAGTTTCATATGCTTTTATAATTTAAAGACTAGGAAAGGCACAACAGCCAGGCCACGGCCGTTAATTTATCAATGTGAGAGCCTAAACCCACATTTCACCAATGATATTTCGGCCATGCAGGTAATCGAACCAGGGAACCTTAGTTCAGTAGGCAGACACGCTATTGAGTGAGCCAAGGTGTCGGATTACCAATTTTTTAGCTACCGGTACGTATTATTCTCTTAGCACTAATTAAAGTCTTTTTAAAAAAAGTGGACAGCCAAACTATTGTGATAAAGAATAGTCAGATGCACCAATCATTCACATTCATTACTATGACTAAAATAGTAGAATATATTTTACAAGCTCACAATATGTAGAAAGTCTATGCCTTGTTGGTAAAATATAAATTTAAGTAATTTAATTTATTTGTATAAACACATACTAAATTTTACTTAAGAAAAAATATTGTTAACAATACAGCAGGCTACTTAAACATGGAAAAATGTGACTTGTGCAGCTTATGAGAATAGGCTAAAGGCATAAAGGCATACCCTGATGTAGTTATTCCTCTACATACATAGTCCTCTACATACATGGTTCATTTGTTAAGGTTTTTGCATGATTTGGGAAACAACTTTATTCTAATGATGTTTAAATACATATATTTTTAAAATATATATTCATTTAAAGGTTATTTTTTTAAACATCAAATCCTACAATCCATTAATTCTGTACACATAAAGGTTATTTAAAGCTTGGTTTTAATCACTACTTAAATTCAGTAACAAGACACAACTTGCGTTGTAGAAACAAACAAATTGTAATGACAGTATCAGCTCTGTGTCATCTTAACTACACTGTGATTTTCATAAAAAAAGCTTTAAAAAGAAGCTTAAAAAAATGGTAACTCATGTTACCACAATGATAGAAAAAAAATTCTATTCACATTGTTTTTACATTTTAATTAATACAGTAGTGTAAAATAAACTATGCACTAATCTATAAGGAAATATTATTGGAGGCTTTTGATATGTTTTTACTAACTTACAATTAATAAATCACTTAATACGTTTCTAGAGTACCAAATTGTAGTGATTTTCGATCAATTTTGGTGGTCGAAAGTGGGTTTCTTATAAATATCAAAGTTTGGAAACCCCATCTATTATATAAAGTGTCGCTTGACGGATGGTGTTGGTACTCATGAGCTGAAGTACTGCAATCACGTGTCTATGAGTCTGTATAAGTTGAATCTTTGTATTTAAGGACTTAGCATACATTTAGTACATTCATGACCTTAGTTTACTTGGATGACAGCTCAAAAAATTACTAGAAATACTCCCTAATGTATCCCTACACCAACAGCTGACATCTGTCACTTTGGATAACTGTAATGAAAACACATGGTGATGTATGAATGTGATAGTTATAGTAATTTAGGCCAATATTATTTATATATTGAGGTCAGGCACAAAAATTATCATTTTATTCAACTTAAAAAAATTATTATTCACAGCACTTTCACAAACAGTCTAACAAACATAGCTTCAAAATGGCGAACAACAAATTTAAACCATGTGATTGAACATGACGGAAACAAGTTCTTTACATTGTTGCACCCATACAGTGGATACAAATATTTTATCCATTTAAATATCTCGAAATATGATAAAATAATCATAAAATAATTTATTATATATAAAAAAATGACACGTATTTTCTCTTTTCATAGTAAATATGATGCCTGTGTGAAAAGGTATTAATTTATGCAATATATTACACACTATATATAACATTCCTAAACGAAGAATAGGTACTTTTAATTATGTTCAAAATATTGTTTCGTATTGGGTAAAAAAAAGTTATTTAAATTAATGAAATAGTGTGAGAAAGCTTAAGTTTACATTATTTTAAATGTAAAATATAACATAGTTAAAAAACTTACCATTTATAACAAAACGGTGATCTTTTACAAGTGCTGGCAACCCAAAACCTAAACAAATGATCTTTGAACTGTCATCCAGATAAAAACCTATTATGAACACACTCTGAAATGTTGTGTATAAGTTATAAAACTATAGCCTCTTCCTTTCATAATAAATAGACTATTATAGATAACAGGGTGGGGCTATGATTATAAAAAGTTGGTAAAAGCTTTTAAAGAAAAAGGTCTTATACTTGATTTAATTTTAAATAATGCTTATAAGATCTTAAACTCAAACTAAACTTTTATCATATAATCTCTGTTGACTCCATTATTAGGGGTTGATTATAAAAAAAACTTAAAAACAGAAATCTTAGAAACAAATCCTATTTGAGCAGTAGTAGTAGTAGTTTTAATTATGATTTCAAGCTAAAATTTGATTTTTAAGTATGCCTAAACCATCTAATAACTTTTAAAATGTAGGCAAATTAATATATACTGCATTAACAATACGAAAACATTTAGTGAAACAACACAAGTTGTGTAGGTACTTAAAAAAATAACCTTGATGCTTACTAAATCATATAAATTGTAAATTAACAAAAGTATAAACGTGTAGTTATTGTCTTGAATCCCATACAAAAGTATCCACTCATGAATAGGGGATATGGTATGGTATAATGAATTGGTATAGTGTTTTCACCGGCCTGCTATTTTGCTTGTATTTTAAATTTTGTGACTTTAAATTAAGTTACGTAACTTACTGGTGTTATTTAGTTTGCCAATATACTTTGTAGTAATATTAATTTGTGTTTATATGTTAAATTTGGTATTGCATATAAGCTTATAGAGAGTTTAGGTTAAAGAATATTTGCTGTAATATACACTATTTTGTTGAATTTATCTTTACCTAACTATTTTCATTAATACACATCCATAACTTGACTGACTCGTGAATGTCAATGTCACTGTGAAACTAGCTTGTTTAGTATTATAAATATTCAAGTCAAATAAAAGTTAAAACCTACTGTAACAAAGATGCCATGAGTAAGGGCTAATTCAACACATACATTTTAGGCTTTAACCTATTAAGTGTTCATGGCCCCCAAGATCTATCAATGAATAGGTCTTATAGATAAGCCAAGTCTAGAGCATTAGACCTAACGGATATGTACCAGCTCATGGTGATTTGTTAATATCACCAAAAACCAGGACTAATGAGTCTTTGGATGAAGTTGAAGTTGGGGTTGGTAAAAATGTTTTGACTCTTGACTTCAAACTAAAAGCTTATAATATGGTAAATATATAATTTTAACTTGATACTTTTTTATTTATTAAGACTATTGTTTGTAGTTTTGTTTGACAAATTTATTGAAATATAAATTCACAATGCCAAAAAAAAAAGCTTCCCATTAAGAAATCTATTATTGGAGCATTTTATTTCAGTCAATTTGTACTAATTAAAATATGTTAACCATTTCTGAAGATGGCGGAGTCGAACAATAGAAAAATAGAGGAGTCGGGAGTCGAAGGTCAGGTAGACTGATTCCATAGCTTTTCCCCAGACATAAAAAAATCTCTTGAATAATTTTCTATAAAAATCAAATTGTTAGACAAACTGTGCTACTCAGGAAATCTTAAGATTTCAAGTGTTTGTGGAAATTCCTCACATGTATTTGAGAGGAATACCTAATCAATTAGTTGACATTCTCTGTAAAACACTAATCTATAACGGTGTTTCACAAATTTTTGCCAGTCAAGTTCTTCTTTTAGGGAACCTTGCAGCAGCTCTTCATAAAAAAGGAAACTAATTCCTGCCTTATAATAAAGTAATTATAAACAATCTTTTCAAATTTAAATAAAGCCTCAGTAATAAGCTAAGCAAAGCTGTGACAGAAAGAAAGAAAGGTTTATAAATGTCCATGTGACAGTGTCAAAATCAACGATAATTTGTTTTATCAAGTTAAGTTTAAATAAGTTCTGTCGCATGCCTCTTGAAATCCTAGGTGTAACACTTTGGGAAGCATTGATATTGTAACAGGGTTGCCACTTGTCTGGAAAACCAAAATTTTTGTAAAATTTAGTAAAACTATTGGAATATTTGTTAATTTAGGACATTCCTCCTAAACTAGCGGGAGTAATTTCTTCCCACCAAAAGAATTACGATACTTTCTCGATCACTCTATCTTAAAATGTTGATGGTTGGACATTAACAGTTCACTTCTCTTAAACATTATCAAACCTAGATCTAACTCACAATTATAATATTTATTCTTATCGGTATATACATATCTTTATCTGGTCCTACATATAATTTTTGGTACCTCTGGATGAAATCAAAATATCCTATTTTTACTACACAACACATAAAATTTAGGAAAAACTACGTTTAATAATAGTTTAACAAGTTGATGTTTGAAAACATACTAGCATGCTTTGTTTATTGTTTATCAATAGTATGAAAAACTTCTCATTTCTTATTTGAGAAATGTGTGATTTAAGAATTTTGACATCTAGAATATTTGATATTTGAATAATTTTTATCATGTTTTTATAGAAGTGGCTATTGATTCTTTCTTGTATATTTGGTGTTACAACTATTCTTATGTTAGGTTATTTACATAACCTTAATTTTATTTTAGCTTATTCAAGTATGAAATGTGTAGTAGTAGGCTCTTTTAAATTTGTTCATAGAATTCCTGAAAATTTGTTTAAATAAATACTGTGTGCTAAAAACAAAAGTTTTAATGTAAGTATTTTAAAACAAACTTCTGTGATTTGCCATATGGCCGCATCTTTCACAGCAAATAAATAAATATAGTGATGCTCCTTTAAAATGTAGTTTTATTAATTTATCTTCTCTTTTTTTTTACCAATGCAGCAGTTGTTAGTCACATAAATAGACATTTCAACCGATGAATAAGATGTAACTTCAATAGTTAATACAGATTGAACCATACCTTACATCTTAGTGTGGTTTTTTGTAGACTTCATTAGAAAACAATGGAATTGAGATAGTGAAATCGTTTCAACATAATAAAAACAACAAATATACATTTCACTGATCTCTATTTGTTTAATCACCATGATTTACTACCTCTTCAGGTTTTACACATATGATAGTTACTTTAATGGTGTTGGGATGAGGAAGGAAGCATTTTATTGATAATTTACCTGAATTTTTGTGGAAGGAGAGTGGGAAACCATTTGAGGAAAAACTGTCAGTAGAACCTACCGGGATTCAAACATTGATCTCTCTGTCTTTTATAGGTCAGTCTAACATGAGAGTGATATCTTAGACCATTTGGCCACTGAAGTGTTTATCTTGATTCTCACTGTTGCCAAATGAATGTAGAGAAACACACTTCAATATGTTGTCTGGTTCAAGTGTAGTCTTATATCTTAATTCCCAGTAAATCAATAAGAACTGGGCTCTTAATAACTTTAACCTTCTGACCCAATGTTTTTAACTTTCATGTTTTAATATGTAGTGCATTATTGTGGTTTTGTTTTTATTTAATCACAAGTACACCTTAAAATTCAGATGAATAAGTAACAGTATATATTATTTCATTTATGATCTTTGGTGTAGGATTTGTACAACACTGTAGAGACCTATTATGTTGTTTCACTAATATTACAAGTTTTTAATAAATGTCTATTTTAAGATAAAAGAGGGAGAAAGTTTGTGCAGTGCACAGTATCATTTGTTTTCATCATGTGGCACAACTCATTTGGGTTAAATGCATATATACTAATTACACTAACCTGTTAGAGATGGGGTGACCTGGCATTTTAGGGGTAAGGTGTAGGACTAATGTGATGGGGGTCCGGGGTGCAATGATCAGTCCCTGCTCAGATTTATCTGATTGCCAAACTCTTCCTTCCCCTCTGACAAGATGTGTATTAATCACAACTTGTGAATGTGTGAAATTCCAGGCCTCCACCGTGGTTCGGATCCCACGTTAAACTGTTGGTCCTCCAGTTCATCTCACACTCACCCTACCATTATACATTAGCGTAAGTGCATACAACCCGAGTGGGTAGTAAGACACGGTGCTAATAATAATAATGTTAGAGATGAGGAAGGTTAAATTAAGAGAAAGTGGTTGACCCTGATGGTCTTGGGTAAAGTGCTCGCCTTAGGACCCGATGTTCATGGGTTAAAATTCAGCCCGTGTCGACAGATTTTTCTTGAGCAGTAAAATCAATTACACAACTTCCTTTGGAGGGGAAATAAAGCGATTGGTACCATGTCTATTGTGGCATGTAAAAGAACCCCCGAAAGGTATGTGAAAATACCTTTCCCAGAAAAATTGGTCGGCTCTTCTGCTCTTGCTCATAGAAATTCTCATGTTCTGATATAATTATTTGGTTCAAAAAGTGCATTTTGAATACCTCAAATGAAAATGGATAAAGTATATCTTCATTTGCATGGAGGAATATTGATAAACCATTTGGAGGAAAAAAACTTATAAAACAATTCTCAATACACTCAATTAGTATTTTAACCCCGTTCTCACAGTTATTGACGGTCTAATCTTTAGCTTGAGTGACACCTTCGATTCTAAGACTTAGAACATTCGATCATCGAAGTAAGTTTAACTAACCATATCTCTTGTATGCATGTGAACAAATGTTCTAATCCACTAAAATACGATGGGGGGACCCAAAAGAAACCAGACTTTTACTCTAAAAAATTAATTTATTAAGTTTAAAAAAAAATCTTTCTGTCTCCTTAAAAGTACTCTCCATTAGATGCGATGCACTTGTCCAGTCTTTTTTCCCCCTGTTTGAAGCACCTCTGGAACCCTTCAACTTTGATATTGTCCAGTGCCCTATGCGAAGCTGTTTTTACAGCCTCCACATCATCAAAACGCTTCCCTTTTAGATTTTTTTTTCATTTTTGGGACCAGAAAAAAGTTGCACGGGGCTAGGTCTGGTGAATACGGAGGGTGGGGAACGATAACCCACCCCTGAGAGCCCAAATAGCGGTTCACAAACAAGGCCATGTGTGCGGTGGCATTGTCATGTTGAAGGAACCAGTCACCTGATCGCCAGAGTTCCGGACGCTTCCTTCGAACATCCTCCCTCAGACATATTAAAACTTCTAAATAGAAGTGCTGATTAACAGTCTGATCAGAGGGGACAAATTCCCGGTGCAAAATTCCACAAATATCGAAAAAAACAATGATAATCGTCTAAACATTCAACCTCATTTGTCTCGCTTTTTTTGGTTGGGGAGAGTTGGGAGTCTGCCACTGGCTAGACACTTGCTTGGTTTCGGGGTCATATCCATAACAACCTAATGACCATAATGACATTGGTCAAAAAGTTTGGGTCACTTTCAATCTGATTTTTCAAATCCCGGCTCAAATTCAGACACATGGTTTTTTGATCCTGTGTGAGCAGGCGATGAACAAACTTAGCGGCAAAACGTCTCATTTGCAAATCCTCAGTCAAACTCTGTTGGTACGAGCTCCAACTAACTCCTGTCTGTTCTGAAATTTCGTCGATCACGAAAAGACAATCCTTGTTGATTTTTTGGCAGATTTTTTCAATGTTTTTGTCTTTTTGAGATGGTGAAGGGTGCCCAGAATGAGCATGATATTTAACACTCATCTCGCTATGTTTAAAGCGCCCAAACCACCCAAAAACTTGTGTAGGGCTCATAGCATCCTTCTTGAAAGCTTGTTGAAGAATTTGGTAAGCTTCTTTTGCCGATTTTTCAAGCAGGAAGTAAAATTTCAAACACTCTTTTTTCCTTTAATCAGCCAAAATTATTTCGCAGGCACCAAACGAGAACGGTTTAGAAAAACAACACAACAATCCAACGTAACCTTTTATGCAGACGCCGCTTGGGCAACTGATTTGGGAAGGTCTATAGTAGACCCACCTAGTGGGAAAAACACTCTACTACGCCTAGGAACGGCCACGCGCTTTCAATCCAGTTCCTTATGGGTCCTCCCTCGTATATGACTACAAAAGTTGGTAAACTGGGATTGTCAGAAAAAATTACATATTTTGCCCTAAGCTCACTATAAAAGACGAAAATGGCCCAACCAAGGGAGAATGCTTGGCACAAATCCATTATCCTTACACATGGAAAATACATTAAAACTAGCAACTGTCTCCTTTCTTTAATAACCCCTCCCCCACCCTACTACACAAACCTGGTCAAGCAGGCTAGTTGCCTAATACATCAACACAACGCAATATGGAAATTGTCTTTTTTGCACACACAAAACAGACAACAACAACAACAACAACACTCTCATCTCGGTTAACCACAAAACCCACTGAAAGGCTCGATCTACACTACTTTTTTTGAAAATTGAAACATGCCTACCTTCCCCAGGCAATAGTGTCTAATTGACACATAATACGATGCTCTTAGCAGCAACCCCTTTATAACACTCTTCTTACTATAATCTTACACACACACACACAGACACACACACACACACACACGCACGCACGCACACACACACACACACACACGGAGGCAAGCAGCACTTATCAGAATTGGTGTTTGTTTGGTCTAAAGTGTCACACTTTCTTTACACTGACATTTGTAATGACAAGGGTTTGAGTCCCAGTCAGGTGAATTGAGGGGGATTTATCCTAGATGGTTTCTTACTTTCCCATTACACAACTATGGGTACTACATTTCCTTTAAATTAATCCCTACCCCATTAGGGTAGTGTGTGGATAATCTGAATGGGTAGTGGAATCAGGTGCACAAAAAAAGAAAGTTGCCACTTTTTTCCCACATCCCACGCATCTTGTAGGGACGAGCAAGGAAGCATTTTATAGGTAATCTACCCGCATTTGCATGAAAGGAGAGTAGGAAACAATTGATTAAAAACTCACCTCAGTTGATCCGACCAGGATTCAAACCTCTTATCTTATTGTCTTCAACAGGTCAGTCTAACACGAGGGTGACACATCATTTGGCTACTGAAGTGGTTAGTAGCTTATATGAATTTATTTATTTTATTTCAGCTCTACAGATGGTGCTCGGCTTGTAACAACCGATCAGTCAAATGAGCTTCGAGTGTACAGGGCCCCTTTGTGGGATCTAGAGACAACTATAATACATACTCATCGTCGCTTCCAATATCTCACACCAATTAAGGTGGGCAAATATTAATATTATCCCCCCCCCTTTTTTTTAAGTGGATCAATTATTTAAGGATGCTTTACCATTTTGGGTGATAATACAAGAAAAGTAGCTGTCCTTATTTTGAGTGAAGTTAACCAACATTATAAGCTCTCCAGATCATTTAATGTTTGATTATTGAATTGGAGAGAAGGCACATTCTAGTTGTTGCGAGAGATTATTGTTCAAGGAGGGGAAGTAAACATTAAGGGCCAGTTTCTTAATTAGATTGAGTATGCCTGAAGTTTGGTGCTGTACTAAATGCAGGATGACACCTACCTATACCAGAATGAAATGGGCCAGTTTCATATGCGAAACTGGTCCATTGCATTCAAGTTTAGTTAGGTGTCATCTTTTACTACTTAGTGTACTGCCGCACTTGAGGCGTACTCAATTTGAATATGAAACTGGCCTCAAAAGTTTAAAACGGAATACAAAACTACACTCAAAACAGAAATTGTAACGAAGTTGGTTTTTTCTAGTTTTTTGTTTGTTTGACAAAGTGAAATTAGAATCAGTTTAATACATTTTACATCTTAGAGTAATAATTATTTTTTTTAATGGTATATCATTAATTGATTGTATATTGTATTATTCTTTAACAAATGGCACTGCAAATCGCACCACAGAACAACTTCTGTTTTGAACTATGTTACCTATCTAAGTTATCCATGAGGTGAGACGGCCATTTAATGACGACATTGTGCTTAGAAGATGTTTGTTTCCTGGCCATGGATTTGATATTTTAACAGATTTTTGTTCTTAATAATGCTGAGATTACTCGAGTCTTTCCAACTTGGTGTATAAAAATAATTATTTTTAAAATGTTAATATTAAATTTTAAGTTAATAAAATATAATTTAATTGTTTTTAACTGTGTATAGAGAACCACTCAAGCCAATTTAATAGTTTGTGATACAAACTGAGAATAATTTGCTTTACTGCTAATACATCACAATCTTTTTTGACCTAAATTAAAACAATAATAATACTGCGTCTTAGTAATTAATTCCTCATATTAATTAAAATAGTGGAATAGGGATGAGGAATGTTGAATAATTTGATATGAAACATATGTGTTTGTGTGAAAGGAGAGTAGGAAATCATTTAGGGAGAATCGCCCTCCATTCACCCAACCAGGATTCAAACCTTGATCTCCATATCACTGGCAATCGAGCCTAACACAGGAGTGTGAGTACTGATTCAGGTCAAAGTTGATTAATTTTATTAAACATTATTATTGGGCAATAAATTACCAGGCTCTTTAATAAACTTATTAATACATTTACATACCAAGGTAGTAAACTATGAATCGGTTGATAAATTTTGAGTTGCGTATAAATAGTTTAATTTGACTTATTTGTCATTCATTTAGTGTTGAGTTTTATAGACTTATTATATTTCTAGGCTGCCTGGCATCCTTTGGAAGACATAATCGTAGTTGGTCGCTATGCTGATGCTAATATTCCACAGTTTTCAAAGCCTCACATCATTGACATGTTTGACGCAGCTTCTGGAAATCTTGTTTATGAAATGTCTAACCCTGAGCATAAGGGCATTGCTGTATTAAACAAGTTCAACTCTACTGGAGATATGATGGCATCCGGCATAGGTAGGTTAACAAATCTATCGTGTCTCTATATTTGGATTTACTATTGCCCACAGTAAATTAAATCTTTGGTTAGGATTGAAAAAACTGAAACTATGAATAATGAAATATATAATGATACATTTAAATACTTAAGTTATATTAGGTAATATTTTAATATTCAATGTCAGTCATTTTTACTATTCAGCTTCAAAATGCACTGTAGCGAGTGTGAAAACATGCGTCTATGTTTGCTAAAGTTTGTTTGAAACTGTTAAATACTGTAAAAAAAACCCCCAAATATTGCTATGTCATGACATAGGTATCCATAACTTAATTTCAGGACTGGCTTGTGCCCTTTTGCTGTCTTAGTCAAAGCATGAAAATGTAATCCTCTCCCCTCAAGACATTAAAAATATAAACAAGATAATTTTAACTCCTTTAAATTCAAAATCCAATTTTAAAGATGTAAATTAAAATCTTATAATGTTTTATCAATAATAATAATTATTGATTAGTCTTAATTAATTATAAATCATTAAAATTATTTTGTTTTATTTAAAAAAATATGTTCTACTGTCAAACATGATAACACAATTTTTTTTTTTCCAAATCATTATTTTTTAAAAAATTTCAATAAAAAAAATCCAATTTTCAAAATCATTCAATTTATAAACTAAAATTGCCAAAACCTTCTAAGGGAAACCAAGATCCTCGAATAACGTATCTTGATAGTAATATACAAACATAGGCCTATATTTATCATGTGTATCTTCTCCCAAATATAACATTTTAAGAAATATCTATAAAATTCAAATTAAAAACCTGTGGTGGAAGTATACAAGCTCCCATTAAAAGCAAAATCTAAATATTTATTAAGTTGTACCTATCACCCTCCTGCGAGTCCTGCACAGGATGAATTGAAGGGTTTGGAGTGGATCAGTCCCAATATGACACATATATCGGGGTGTTTAGAATGTTTTATTGAATGTTTGATGGAATTGACTCTTGATAGGACAGGTGTTAGGTTACAGATAGTAAGGGACGAGGAGTTTATAAATGGCTATTAGTTCATTCACTTTTATCAAACTACCTTCTCTCCAGTATAATTATTAACTTAAAATTCAAAGTAACTCATGACTTATACTACTTGGCTTCTGAACAGTCCACTTGTAGTTCGTCTTTTCATTTATTTTTTAAAATTATAGATCTTGGGAGGTGGGTTAAATGGCTCTCATGCTCCTCCACCTTCCCCCCTAGGTCTGGCACTAGCTAAATTTATTTCTTAAGGAACTTGTTTATTTTACAGGTTACAGCATTGCTATAATGAAACCATCTCCAATGCTTAATTCAAGTTCTCACTTTTCACAAAACAAGAAACGCTCGAAGCGAACATCCGACAAGTCAATCCCCTGTGCACCTAGACCCAAGAATGCCAAGTATGAACATTTTTAATCTCGTGGAACAGATTTTTCTCTAAAGGATATTTGTATACACTTTTGGAATGGTTCTGCTCTTTGTTGGCATTTTAAAACTCAGTGTTTTGTGTCACATTCTTATTAAAGGCTGGTGAAGGATTTTGACCATTGTGTCAAACTTGTGTATTTAAAATGGTCTTACATTGGCTGGCTGTGAATTTTGTGCTGATGTTTGTGCCACATTACCTATTCGTTCAAAAAAAATAATTATTTTTTTATTTTTAATAGTGATATTGTTTTAACTAGTTCATTAAGTGTAATTCAAATAAATAACATAGGTTTAATTTCATTCTGCACTCAAATTTTATAGAGTAATCATGTTTTATATTTTAATATTTAGCATTTAACTAAAATAAATTTGAATACTAAATGCACCTTGAAGAAACTATACATTTGTATTTAAGATTACTTAACTATTTTGTTGCTATAATTTTATGTTATTTAACAAAAATTGAAACAATATTAAAATATTCACTAAGAGGTTTAAATAAAAGTACAATGGGTTGGCAAAATTTAATAAAGAACCATACTAAGAAATAATTACAAAAAGGCATTTTTTTAGTCCAACATTTTATCTTAAAACATTATAATATTTTTTACATGTTGTTGCATCTCCATAAACCCATGCCAAAATGAAAATAAAGGTTAGGAATCAAATGTGTTATTTTTTTGCTATATTTTATTATATTTAATGTATTATTAGTATATTTATAGATGTGTAGTTAGCATAATGAAACTAATGTACAAATATTTTTTATTTATTTTTTCACTCTTGTAAAAAAAGGAATTACATTTTTCACAATTATGTACAAATTTTTAAAAATGAAAATGTTTTATACTTAATGTTTTGTAAACGGAAATTGGTGATATGGCCTATTCATTAAAATTATATTTGCAGATGTCTTATTACTCACCATTAACTTTAAATAAATTTAATCTATCACTACATTGTAATTCCAAAATATGCTTGAAACTGTTACTGTAAAAAAATTCCCCATATTTCCTCATCATATTATTTATTTACTCTTTAAAGCATTAGGAACTCAAAAGATCATTGCCACACTTACAAAAGTGCACCACTTATTCTTATCTTGGGCTAGCTCCCGTTGCGCCCCATTACACCCCATTACACACTATCTCTCTCAGGTCCATTCTACTGATTTCCTCCCATCTGTGTCTAGGGCTTCCCAATGGTTTCTTTCCATTGGGTTTGCCAGTCAGTACCCCGAACACGGTGCCATTTACCCTACATGTCCTGCCCACTGTAATCTACAGTTATTTGGTTTACTAAATAAATACAAAACAATACAGTTCAGTATCAATAAAAATGTAATGAACAATATGAAATCACTTGACAGAATGCCTATTGTCTAGGTCACAGAACATTATAATAAAAGTAATGTAGGTTCAGTGTTACCAACTGTCACATAACAAAAATCTTACATCTACAAGACTTGATTATCCTAACAATGCCTCGTGATGAGTACAGGGTATACAACTTCCTCCCTTTATGAACCAAATATCTTCCTAAGCACCTTGTTTTTGAACACTCTAATTTTTTTAAATATAATATTAGGTAAGAGACCACCTTTAACAACCATGGAGAGTAACCAGTAATATTAATGTGTCATATTCTATGAACTTAACATCTCTTGAAAACAAGCGAGTTGTCAACAACTTACTACCGAGTAATAGCCTGCATTTACCGACTATTATTTTCCTAATTTACACTCTTAACACAATTTTAACAAGCAGTAAAGATAGTAAACTCATGATGTCAAACAATATGTTCTTTGAAGTAAACTCTAAATTATCACTCTTAATCTATGCTACCATATATATAGTTTTTAGTTTACTAGCCTCTAGTAAAATTCCTGCAACAGCTTCCTTACTATTGCCCAACAAAGTTAAACCATCTGTGTATCCTAATAGCTAAAGAAAACTAAATCAAAAATAAATAAAATACAAATTATAAGTGAACACTTACCAGAAATATAGTTGACTATGTACCTATTGTTCAATCAATCCTTTGTATTGTTTACCATGCTTGCTGTTTTATAAAGAACAAAATCCATGTACAATCATGGCTAGTCAGATTATTTCAGATAAGCGAGAAAAATTAAAAGTATAAAAATTTCACATTTCCATAAGGATGACATTGTTGCCAATGTTGGGTCAGGTAAGTATTCTTCATTTAACCTGAAGGATAATGAGTTTACCTTTACTGGTTCACTATGGCATAGGTAGCGCGTAGTATAAGCCCATAATGTAGTCCACCAAGGTGTGATTGCTATCTTTAAAGGCAAGCAGATGGACATTGCATATTAATATACTAACCTTAAGGTGTTTATTAACTCTAAAAAGATTTAAAAAAATTTCTCACTGCACTGGTTATGCTTTCTAATGAAAAAAGGCTTGTTTATTAAATTAAAGGAGTCACACATAAAGTCATACACAATGTTATGTGTATTAAAGAGCAGTATGTATTATTTCTTTCCAGCTGTGGTAAGTATATCCAAACACTTAATTTTTGTGTACATGTTCATTTGCTATATTGATTGAATTAAAATGTATATGGACCCATATTTTTATTTTGATATTGTCTTGATATCATCATCATCATCATGAACATCTTTCAGCCACTTGCTGGGTCTGTTTTGAACATAAGCCTCTCCACTGCTTCCTTTCCTCCCACTAATTCTCTTCCTCCACCTTGACCCAGTCCTCTCTCCTCCACACTCTTTCTTACTCCCTTCAACCATCTGACCCATGGTCTTCCTCTCGGTCTCCTACTTTCCACCAACACATTCAACATCCTTATCTTCTCCATTCTTCTCACATGGCCATACCAACTTAGTCGTGCCTTCTCTATCCTGTCCTGGCTCTTCTTGTCTTGTTATAATCAAACTTAATATGTATATATAGGCAAACCATTCTTCGTTACAATTTTGATTTTGTGAATACCTTAGTCTTTACATCACCAGCCGCCACTGAAATCCTGTTCGGTTGTGTAAGAGAATTTTTCTTAAATGGTTTCCTTTTATCCCTTCACACAAATATAGGTGCACTTCCTTGACTCTATCCCATTTACTCTAATGGGGTAGAGATGAGGAAGAAATATTTTTAGAGGTAACTCACCCACATTTGCCTAGAAGGAGAGTGGGAAACTATTTAGGAAAAACCAACCTAAGTAGATAGGTGCAAATATAGACATACAGATGTTGAGCTCAAATTCCCCAGTTTCATCAGAAAAAAACTGCTATATTTATGTTATGGATGTCAGGTTTGCGATCTGAATAAGAGCAGTACGACACTACAATGTGCTGGATAAGATGGCCCTTTCCTGTAGTGGTGTTATATGATGAGGTTAAAGTGTTCACATTCGATGCTTGACGCTGGGGGAAGACATCTTACTATTGTGCACAATATTGTATTTCTATACGGTCTTATTACACAGTTCCTAGCCATAAGACAATAATTGTTTTTTTTTATTATTTAAAGGAGAAGTACAGTACAGACATACTATCTGCAAAGAGATACTTAACCCAGGAATGGTCGAGGGGTGAGCACAGCGCTCACTTTCATTTAATTTCATTTCACTTTAACTATTTTAGCCATAGATTAGCTATTGACATGTGTTGCTATCTAGCTGTCAATCAAAATGCTACATGTGGGTTGGCATCACTGATGGAGGCTAACTCTTCCTTCAGTGCGTGTTACGCTACTAAACATTTATGACTGCGTTTAAAATGAGTGCAGTGCTCACCCCCGACCGTTAATGTGTTAGTATTAGCCGATGAATAAATTTTTTTCTCTCTTAAATTTATCTAACTACAAGATTTTGTATTGAGTAGAAACTCTGGTCCATTTATTTATGTATTCTTTTATTTTCATTTAATAAACA
The DNA here is from genome assembly GCA_902141385.1 of Timema californicum. Lineage (NCBI taxonomy): Eukaryota > Metazoa > Arthropoda > Insecta > Phasmatodea > Timematidae > Timema > Timema californicum. Next base: position 24,891 of record CABFOW010001137.1, on the reverse strand, counting down.
TCTTGTGCCAGGGCAACTTAATTTGTATTTATATACTTTTTTACTATCGTATAACATTTTAGATGTTTATTTTTTAATTTGTGTACTGTTTTAATGTGTTTATACTGAAGATATTTTATGGTATTTAAATTCAGTATTTATTCTGTTTAATATTATGAGTGACTTTCAACGTTTAGGGACCTTGTCTGAGGCCCAAATTAACGAGAAACCACATGATTTCAAGACTTAGTGCAGCAAGGATTCCAAATGATCTGAAGATCCAGATAAGTAAGTATCTTCATCTTCAGAGCCACATCTAGCACCAGAACCGGTTCATAATCTAGAGCAAGTAAAATGTAATTTCTATCCAAAGAAAAAAACCGCAAGATTACGGCTAGAAGTCCAACCTGCATGGTTCCTATCTATGGAGAACACACGGTTACAATTTGTCATCAGTGCTCTGGTAAAGGTCAAGCTAACAATGCAAATGCAGAGTGAACGAATGAAGAAAATATGTTATTTTATATATTAAAATATTTTGTTACTATGTCTAATGTGTTTGAAAAGGTCAGAATAAGAAATTATATTAAAGACAATCATTCTGGATTTGAGTAATGACATCTAACGCATTATGTAATTTTTTAAAAGGTAATATGTAACTTTATTATAATAATTATTATTCAAAAATCTTTTGTTGAATTCACAATAAAATTGTAATTTTACTTGTTGTTGTAGATGTGTTTGTTATTGTATTTGTACTTGTACTTAGAACAATTAAAAAATGTTCATGGTCTAATAAATAAAATATTTCAATTATTTCAGTGAAAATAAAGTATAAAAACATAAAATATTATAACGAATAAAAAATAAAATAAAAAACATGACAATTAAAACTAAAAACTATAAAATTTGATATGAGAGCGCTGCGCTCACCCTTGACCGATGACGTGAGCCGGGGGACCTCGACCGGTTCTGGGTTAAATAGTAATAGTATTAAATCAATTTGTCTTTAAAAATATACTCTGTCAAAAAACTATAGTGGTCAATTTTTGAAATGCACTCAAATGCTTATTAAGGACTACAATTGAAAGAGAGTGATTTGTATAAAGATATTTCATTGATAGTAACATGTTTCAGACAATTGGCAGAGTATCACACAGCTATTTTTGAAAATTACAACAAAGTGCACATACATAGATACATTAAGATTTTATAAATTAATTAATATTACCTAATAAACATTTTTCACTCGTATGATTTATAACAATCACAGTTAGAAAATAAATTTATAGCCCATCCTTGCAACAATTCACTTCACTTCTTTATTATAGATAATGTTTATCTGTGCTATGTTCATTGTGCAGCTTGAGCTTGACTTCTGCTAAACTTAAGTTGATGCCGATGCCTTTGCCTTGCCAAAGTTTCCTCTTCTGTCGGAGGAAAAGTGTAATCAGGCCTTAGAGAATTGAAATCAACATACACTCTTTTGTGACAAATAATGGAATCCAGATAAGACACTAACTCGACAAATGAAGGTCGATCATCTGCACAGTGGGCCCAACATCTTAGCATTAGTGTGTACCTGAAACAAAGGAGACATGTTACCATTGTGAGCTACATTGGTGATTTATATGTTTATATATATAGACTTTTTTAAACCTACCAGGTAGTGGTTCAAGGGAATTATCAATAATCGACATTTGGAGGTCATCCAATCTCCCAATCAACCTTAATGGTTTGTTACTCATATAGAGGGAGATTGGTTGGCATCTAAGACTATACATACTATATATACGGCCCTAAGTATTATTATTTATAATCAAACTTAATTTGTCATGCAATTTAAGAAATTTTAATTATTTGAAACCCATACCAATTGGCATAGTGTCTAGGGCAAAGGTGGGCAACATATTAATCAATGTAGTCAAAGATATGTCGAATAAGAGATGAAACTCTCCACACTATGTAAAAATTGAGAAATTAGGTTGCTCATTCAAACATTTATAACAACACACACACTGTGTAAACAACATGTAATAACATGTACATTTTGAATGCTCTGTTACAACTTCCTCGAACACGAATGATAATGATTGTTGACATTTTAATGTTAAATTTGACAATCCTTTTGTCTGACAAGTTTTTGAATATCTGAATTCACTGAAAATCTTAGCTCCACCTCCAAATTCTAAATGAACATTTCAAGATCTGTATTTTGACTTTATGAATCCCATCATAGTGAACATTGATCCAAACATTGGCAATAATATTGAAATGCCCAATTTCAAAGATGAGAGATAGTTGTCAATCAGAATAAATCTCCACATAATAGTGACAAGAATTATGGTAAATTTTCAAGATTGTTCCATACTACGAAGAGAAAGTGAATCATCTTCAAGCTCGCTCTTTTACATATATGAAAGGGTGGACATTTCTTTATTTTGATTTGTAATATCAAAATGGAATTGATTGTGCAAGGAATTAAATGCCAACTAAAACTCATTAATTCAGAAAAATGTGATTAAAATTTCTGGGGTATTTTTTTGGGTCCAGTTTACATAGAGTTACCGCTTCATTTTGAGTAAATCATACTTATTTTCCCCCAATGATATGCTTGAAGTATCGAATTACAACCCATAGCAGGCAAACTGAAATTCATCATATTCTGGTGGCGATTGGCGACAGCATTGGCCACCTTGGGTCAAGGGCATGTTTCCTAATAGACTGGATTCTCAGTGATGGGGAGATTGAGTTTCGAAACCTGGTCGGGTGTATTGAGGCCGACTTTTTATTAATGGTTTCTCACTATCCCTTCACTCAAATGCACATATATTTAATTTAAAAGTTGAAGTTTCAATCTCGGCTTATTACACTGGGGATAATTGTCCACATTTGATATATTACTGTGACTTTCCTATCCTCTTTTCACACTTATATGGGTGTATATCCTAATTTACCCTTCTCATCTTCACCACCAAAGTTAAGTTGTAACCATGTATTTTATTGGTTGACTGTCTCAAAACTGTAGTCAAAGGGGGATTTTGGGGGTTCAAACCCCTCCTGAAATTTTATAAACAAGAGATATATGGCTTTATTTATGATTCAAACAATATCAAAATTATGGTACAAGTACAAATTAGGGGGCTTTGTTACCATAAAAAGCACTCAGAGAGTGTCTCAGAGGTGTTTAATATTTAAAATTTTTCCTAGCCTCTGGCAGTTAGGGTTTTTTGTTGCTATAGTAAAATTCAGATAGCCTCTAGAACTATTTATTATTTATAATTTTTTTTTCTACCCTTCCGCAATTGGAGNCTATTTTACGATGAAAAAACCCACTTCAGAGCGCGTCTAGAATTGTGTATCACTTAGAATTTTTTCTAGCTTCCAGCAATTGGGGGATGTGCCCACCAAACCTCCCCTGAAATTATTGGCTGGTTACGGCCTTGCTCTGTCTTACTATCCATTTGGGCTATATGCATTTTTAATTGCGCTAATGGGTTAGATATGGGGAAGGTAGAATATATATAAAAGGTACCCGAATTTGTGTGAAGTGAAAGTGAGAAACCATTTAGGGGGGAAAACAACCTAAATAAAACCGGCTGAGATTCTAACCTCAACCTTTCCATCAACAGCAAACCAGACCAGTAGAGCCGGAAATTTAGTCTATGTGCCTACATTTATTAAATATACTAAAGGAAAATCAATTTGTTTGATCTGTGATAGTTATACATACAATTCGTCCGTACAGTTGTCAGGTTTTTCGAGACGGCTGCCTTCCAGAAGAAAGGATAGGATGTCATGATCATCAACTGTGGGGTATGGGAAACCACCTGTAACACAAAAAATGTTGTGAACCACAATTTAAAAAAAGACAAGGCTAATAAGTTATGCATTCAATTTTTTTTAAAGTATATCATGTTACTATCATTAATAGTCTTAAGATTTCTCTTTGGATTCCAAGTTGAAATATCTCCTATGATTTCTCTTTGGATTCCAAGTTGATATTTTTTCCTTGGTGATCCAAGTTAGACAGAACATAATTTAATACCATATTCATTAGTTTATAGTACATAACTGTTCCTGTTGTTTAAGACATAATATATGTTATAGTTTGAAAAAATATATCTCTTAAGTGCTTGGTTGATTGCTTAGAATTTTAAATACAAATCACTTGGGATGATCAACTAAAATGAAACCTTAAGGGCCGCTACCATAAAATGGATATTCAGATTGCAAAACCATATTGGCCTACATACACAGTTTGGCATAGGTTGTCCTTACCTTTGTAATTAAGAAATGTGTTGTCTTTTTAACCAATTCAAATTAGGTTTGTTAAGTAACTCTTTCCTGAACGTATGATTAGTAATGTATTTTTCTATTTTTGTGGAATGTCTGTTTCTTTACTTATTGGTGCCATAAAAAATTCCTAACTACTACTATCTAAATTATGTTTTAGAACAATTTAAATGGCTTCTAGAGGAATTAAATGTTAACATATTTTTTTGACACATCCGGGACTTGACCACAATCCACCACAGGCATTATCTCTCTCCCCTAAAATATATTTTGACCACACCCCTGTTTTAAAGATACCAGCCAAGGTTTTTTTAGATGTGGTTTACAAAGTTCATAGCTTAACTACATATCTCCAAGAGAATAATGAAATTACCAAGCGTTCCTATTTCCCAAAGTACGATCGCAAATGACCACACATCACTTTTACTGGAGTAGAGTTTGTCTCTAATGGCTTCTACAGACACCCACCGCAGAGGAAACTTCTTGTGACGGCTATTTATATAAATTCCTGATCTTGACAAACCAAAATCTGAGATTTTCAGTGTCTTATTTTCATCGATAAGAATATTCCGAGCTGCCAAATCTCTGAAAATAGGAAAAATCATAACACTGAAAAACATTTTAAAATTGTAATAGTGTGTATCAGTTTAGTTTATTCATATTTAATGTTTTGATCACCATACAATAAATTGTTCGGAACAAATAAAACTAGTTTTACGTTTGTATCAGCTAGGACTATGTTTTGATAAAATAATACAGACTTAGATAATGCTTGATAATACAGATAAATAGAATGCAAAAAGCATTATCTAAGTCTGTATTATTTTATCATATCTTACACTCCTTATGAAAGAGTATTTTAGAATGTTTTCTAAAATGTTAGGACTATGTTTGTTAAATTTTTGTATAAATTGACAATTGTAGTAAGATTCTGGCAATAGAAACCTTATCTGACAACTAAGAAAACTACTAGACCTACTTCCACATTAAGTTATAATATCTGTCGCTGTCGCTGTCACTATTGATAGATTCAAGTTGGCTTTGGAATGAAGTGAAATAGTGGGCTTTGCACGTCTCTATAGTAAAATGCTTTCTATTTTGACTGCAAAAAAAATAAATTGTATTTTTATAAAAGGATCTATTGCAGAATAATACTGGGGATTTTTTTTAATTTATTGGTAAAGTTGTATGCACCTCACAAAAATGATCTTTTATATTAAATTCATGCTCAAACCTAAAAAAAAACAACTAAAAAATAAATATATCTTTATTTTCTTACAATTGGACATTTTGATCACCTTGTAGAAAATACATTAACATTGATAACATTTTACTGTATTATTAGTATTATTTCATATATCTATCAAAAATGACAGCTGCTGTATATAACATTACATGGTGTATGAATACATGAAAGTAGTTTTAATAGCTTTCCTAACTTTCCCATGAAAATTTGACTGTACATTGATAATGAAACATTTAAAAGATTTTCTACTTAAAAAACCTTATAATTTAAGTTTTTTTTAAAACACATGATATACAAGACTGCTTGTCAAGTCAACCACACCTGTGAGTGATTTGTTTTTTCTCCAGGTGAGACATCCCCTTGGCTATTTGCAGCGCAAAGTTTTGCAATTCCATGGGGTCAAGGATATACTCCAAGGAAGGCTGCCTTACCCCAGTTTGAGTCGATATATGGCCTGATATATTACTTTCAACTGAAACATTATATAAAAAAAGATTTTATTTGAATGTAAACTTGATATAAATTTGTTCGGCATCAGATCTTTCCTTGATAATCATATTTAATTCCTTTTAATTGATGAAAAACAAATAATAAAAAAAACTGCTTTTTGAAAACAGGAAAAGTAAAACTACCGTCAAATGGGGTGAAGATGACCACAAGGATGAAGTTGACCAAGTTATTCAAATTCATTTATTTTCCTTATTATGACTATTGATTAACTACAAATTTAATTTCTTAACATACATTCTCATCACATTTGTAGTCCAGTTTAGATGCTATAAACAATTATGCAGAAATATTTTTATAATTTTTTTTTAGTATAATTGTTTTTTACCAAATATTTAACCCTGGAAAAGTATTGATGCTGGATGTTTATCTATAGCTTAAACAGAAAAATTCTACGAGAAAAAAACAATGTCTCAAGATTTTTGAACACAACTAATATGTCAGCAAGAAGAAACAATAATTTTTAACCCAAATATTATCTAAAAATATAAAACTGTGCAAGTTGTACACTTTATGGGGGTAAAGTTGACCAGCCTGCAACACTTGTGATTTTCCATGTGGTGTTGATGTCTTTGAAGAATTGACGTCTCAGACAATTAAATAATTTTAAAGAAAGCAAGGTAAACATTCATTTATTAATATTTGGAAGTGCGCTAATAATTAGTATTGATAAATATGATCAAAAATCCATACATATTCTAGTGCTTTGTAATAAGCTTTGGTTGGTGACCTGGTGGTCTAGGGGTAAGGTGTCGAACTGCTGTGCTGGGGTCTGGGGTTCAATCCTCGGTCCCGGCACAGATTTATCTGATTATCAAACCCTTCCTTCACCTCTGACAAGACGTGTATTAATCACAACTTGTGAATGTGAGGAAAGCCAGGCCTCTACCGTGGTTCGGATTCCATGTTAAACTGTAGGTCCTACATTTCATCTCACAATCACCCTACCATTATACATTAGCGTAAGTGTGTACTACCCGAACGGGTAATAATAATAAGCTTTGACAATTTTAAAGGTTATGTTTTTAAGAAAAATATAAGATAAGTATCAATAAATTGCAAGTTAACACTATTGGTCTATTATTCTTCATATTTTATTGATCACAATTATTAAGTTACCTATCAATCTAGTTGCATTTGATTATGACAGCCAAAATAGGCCTGAGCTACAAATTAATATAGCTAACTAAAATTTATTTTGTTTTGGCCCATGCTCAAGACATTTTAGTATTTTCAGTTTATTTCTCATAAATTTATATTGTTGTCTACCGGTAACTAATCTTATCACTTTTGTCACTGCCAAAGATGCCAAGGAAATATATTCCGAATCCTAATATCAAGAAATTGTGCCAATACAGTGAACATGACATGGAAAAAGCATTAAATTTATATTTGAAGGATAAAATTATAATGACTGAGACATATAAAACATATGATATACCCAAAGGAACATTTGTGAATTGTGTACATGACCGGAAAAAAAAGTGGCCAAACATATCTTTCCAATTTTGAAGAGACTCAGACAGCTCAATCATTGTTGACATCTGCAAAGTGGGGCACGTATTTATTGCCTAGTTATAAACTTAACAATGGGGGTCACTACATTTTAGATGAAAGTGTTCCTGCTGAATAAACCTGTGTCTCAAACAAATCATACACAGTCTAATAAATTGAATAAGTTCTATTCTTTAATATTTTAACCTTTCAGTGTTTTATATTATAATTTCACAACTATATATGTTTGTAACGAAATATTAAAAAAATCCTGTAATATAAAGAGTGTTTGCAACTAACTTATTCATGTGTCAACTTCACCCCAAGTGAGAAGAAAATTAATTTGTTCATGTTCTGACCAACCTAAAAATAGTTAAGGGGTGTTTTTATATATATTTGAGATCAAGACTCTTGTCATAATATCTTTAATTATATTTTTTTCAATAATTTGTAGTGTTTAAAGCTATTTAAATTTGAAAAGTGGTCACCTTCACCCCATTGATGGTACTGATTTTTTTTTGTGCTTCACTATGAAGGTAGAGATTAAAAAGGTAGAATTTTAGACTAAATCTACTCACATTTGCTATTCACGGGAGGAAAAAAACCACTCATTCACCTGTCCTGGATTCTAACCGCAACCTCATCACCAGCAAGCCACACTAAACAAGGTTGATGCTTTGGCCTGCGTGTTAATTTCTATAATTTGGTTGAATTTTACCCTGAAAAGATTTTTGTGGGGGGTGGGGGGAGGGGGCGTATATTTCCAAACCCTATTTTTAACACTCCTCAAACAGATGCAGATGATTTTAAAAGTGAATTTATTATGTGAGTAGTTCCTTTATTTAAAATTCAGACATTACTTTGTGTGTGCACTTGTATATCTTAAGCTTCTTAAATTCAATCTTTGTGCAAAGTAAAATACTCTACGAAAAGGCAAACCTACTATCGGACAAAGATGGACGACCACTTCTATCAGAAATAGATGTATGACCACCTGGCTGCACTTCTGGCTGGATGTAGGAGCCATCAGAGTCACTGAAACAAAAATATTGTGGTTGTGTTTAGCTAATTTATCTCTCTATTTTTTAAGCACCCCTTCTTACTACCCGTTCGGGCTGTACACTTAATTTCTCTATTCTTTCCCTGGTACACTTCATTGGAATTTTACTTACGGTACAATTATAATAGTTCTAACTTGTATACTATAATATAACAGAATGAAGAAGAACAGTTGTTATAAAGACATTCACCAGTATTTGTATGGAGAAAAAAAATTGAACTAACACTAAGATTAAATATCTAATAGTATATACTCACAAGCAGAGCAGCAGATCTAAGTATAGTATGTACTCACGAGGAGAGCAGCAGGTTTAAGTATAGAATGTACTCACGAGGAGAGCAGCAGGTTCAAGTATAGAATGTACTCACGAGGAGAGCAGCAGATCTAAGTATAGCATGTACTCACGAGGAGAGCAGCAGATCTAAGTATAAAATGTACTCACGAGGAGAACAGCAGATCTAAGTATAGAATGTACTCACGAGGAGAACAGCAGATCTAAGTATAGAATGTACTCACAAGTAGAGCAGCAGATCTAAGTATAGAATGTACTCACGAGGAGAGCAGCAGGTCTAATTATAGAATGTACTCACGACGAGAGCAGCAGGTCTAATTATAGAATGTACTCACGAGGAGAGCAGCAGGTCTATGTAGTTTGGAGCAGGTTGAGAGGCCCTGGAAGTGAATGGTGCCACTCCTCCAGTGCGCCGCTCATACTCTCTCCTGAGCCTGCGCAAATACTGCAGCAGGTCCCCGCATGGAACGTACTCCATGAGCATGCAGTAAGGTTGCTTCAGGGTGCAACATCCCAACATGCGCACGATGTTCGGGTGTCGACCCACGCGCTTTAACATGGCAATTTCAGAGAGGAACTCTTCCATCTTGTCAGGACCGGCTTTGTCTGAAAAGTACAATCACTCCTAAACACAGTCTTGACGAGAAATTTGCGATTCGATTTTAAATATACACTTCTGGGTTAGTGCAAAAAAAACCTCCATGATTTAAGCCCGCAGTCAATCTATACCGACCGAGTGGCCACAGCTGTTTGCGATAATAGTGCCAACATTCGCGGATAGAGGGTGTCATGTGATCAGCACATTGAAGACACTAGTCGTTAATCTCAATTTTATAGACCAGAGATGCTAATTATTTATTTAAGTAGCTACTCATTTGTTCTCAAGAGGCCACGTTTTAACAGCTTCCAGAACCACTGCTTCACAGAATTGTTGCAGCGCTGGGGATCGAACACGGGACCTCTGAATCTGTGACCAGAAACTCTGATCACTGACCACCTATAGTTTTTATTACTCACTCGTTCTCGAATAAACTGATATTTCGAAACGTTTTATTTTTCCGCAAGACCTGTCCGGTAGCTAGCGCCATCTACGGTTTCCGTGATCCATCTGTTCTTGTTGGGGCGGAGGGATACTTTGGTCAGCTGTGAAGCTACGCCACACCTTTCACCCTCCCGCTCACCAACCCACAAAATAGGTTTTAGAATTGCACTCGACAGGGCCGAGGGCCTTAAATATTAAGATCACATCTTTATTAAGGTGGGAGTGTAGGGAACGCGAGCTTAGGGCAGTACTTTTTGTAGTTTTTTCTATCAAAATAAAAAAAATAATCCTTTGGTAGAAACGTAGAGTTTAATTTTCTTCTTCAACATTTTTTAAATATCTGTTAAGGGTGTCCTGGAATTTAATTACAACTTTTTATCTTAGTTAAAAAAGTTTCTCATCTAATGCTGTTTTGTTCATGACAGGTATTAAAAAAAACTGTTGATATCATCATATGAAAAAAATATGCTATATGTTTCTACTGGAGAAATATTTTATTTATTTGAAAAAAAGAAAGAAAAAGTTTTGCTATACAAACTGCATAAATACTGCTCTTAAATTGTGTTCCCCACAATCATCTAAATGTCTGATTTTTACACTGCTCTGTCTAGGTCATCCTTTTGCTCAGCAACAGTTAAAAATACGAATAAGAAATTAAACCATACCCCTTTTCTTTTAAATAGTGTTTGACCATGGCGTAGCCATGAATGGAGGGAAGCTTAGGCATTTCCCGCTACCCCCTAAGCCTACAATTTTTTTAAATCAAATCTCCATCGAATAGAATATATTCTAAGGTCAGGATTACCTCATAATAGTCAAAAGTTATACCACTACATGCACTAAAATTCTCAATGAAAAATGTAGAGCAATATTACTTCAATATTATATAATCATAACCCCTTCCAACATTTTTCCATGTATGGGACAAGAACCCGCTTCCATCTCCTGCTACCATTTTTCCTCTTCCACTGACTGCCATTCTGTTCCTCTTCTTATATCTCCTCATATTGTATCCACCCCATCTCATTCATGATCTGGGTCTCCTACATACCTTTTCTGCACTCGCCACCTTCTTTAGGTAATCTAATAAAGTCCAATCTCTTCATATGTCCATCCATACCATCGTGATCTCAAGTTCTCATATTCACCCACCCCCCTCCCTCCTTAAAACATTCTTGACTTTGTTCCTTATGTTTGTAACAATGTTCCAAATAACAAACGTCTAAAACAAAAAACCCGGTAATATGGAGGCTCTACACTCACCAAGGCTCACCAAGACCTCTCTCCGTCGGATGGGACACACACGCACGCACCTACACAGCCACTCCCGTGGCTTGGATAAACAAGACTGAGACGCGAGCCAAGCCAGCGTCTTGCAGGAAGTCCAAGGCCCAGCCCACAATAAACTAGTTGCCAACCTGAGTTCGCAAACATCCGCTTCTGGGATGTTCGAGTTTCGCCGAGTAATTACTGGGCTATCCGCGATACGTCCAGATCGCTAGTCTTCACCCTTCCTTTTGTTCTGTGTATTACCCCTTCTTCCCCCCTCTTCTGGGAACGTGTATGACCTGTTTGTGCTATAAAACAGCGGGTGTTATTTTGAATGCCACTCATTGTATCACTGACCCTTACCAGGTGAGGTCGCTGGCTTAGGACTAATATTTGGGGATATTATTCAAAATTCTGTTTGGATTTAAATATGGGGAGGGATATTATTCAAAATTACGGTTTGGAGCTTCTTTAATATCTTCATGTTTGTGAATAGGGATTCTAATTTGGTTTGACGTGGGTGAACCACGGGTTCATAATAGTTATTTTCTAGGGGAATTCATGTTAGACTTAGTACGCCTTTTTAACTGTAGGTGCGCCCGAGCCTTTAACTTAGCGTATCTTAGCGATCTTTGATATAATCTTGGGTATTTTTGACGATATAAGTTCACTTAGTTACGAGGGTATTTTATGTGCTATTGTTTGATTAGGTTATCATGGGCGCAACGAGAGTTTGCGGAACTTATTGTACACATCTAAAACTTATTTGTAATATTAGGTTATGCTTCGTTACTTAGGATTAGCACTCAACAGCCATTGTTGGGATCTGTGTATAAAATATTTGGCCAGCAAGCCATGTATATATTTATAGGTATGTAAAGCTAAATTTAATGGGCACTTTATCTTATATTTTTAATTTTACGCCAGTTAATGCTAGGTGCACTCAAAACTAAATGTGTCAGCCATCTTGTGTTTATGGATGTAAGCGCGCCCTTGGGCGGTAAATTTGAATCTAGACAATATTTTGTCAGAGAATATTTCGCCAGACTAAACGTAGGCTCATTAAGCCTTTAATGTACTACTGTATCAACTATATCATTGTAATTTAACCAACTGAAATAAAAAACTTTCTTTCTCTTGTGACTTCATAGTTGTTATTTGGGCACGCTTCCTGGGCTCAATATGGGCGTCACATTTTGTCATTTCTATATCTACCCGTGTATCTAGGGTTTTCATAAGTTTCTTTTCGAGGAGTTTTTGGAATTAGATATCCAACCCTAAAATTAAGAGAAGATTACTGAAGAGCAAGACCAGAGTTTTTTTAAAAAAAATTCTCTAACAATTTTGATTAATTTTTTTAAATTCAGGGATTGTTTAAAATTACAAACAAAATGGAAACTAGTTTTCCCATGAAAACGACTTTAAAGGTAATTTACATCAGTAGAAATTTCCAATTTTGATCATATCTCCGCAACTATTTGAGATACGAAGTAACTTAGAGCTGTAATATATTTTTATAAAATCTATAGTTTTGGAGCTATAGGTAGGTATGTGTATTTTTTAATGGACTCCCTTAAATGTAAATTTGATTGTTATGCTCTTTGGTGGACAGAAATGTGACTCTTTTCTTGATGTTTCTATAAAAGTGTATATTAATTATCATAGTTGGTGAAGTGTTTCTGCAACAATGTATATTATTTAGTTTACCTCATCTTAAGCAGCGTCCAGACTATAACATTTCCACGAACATGTTCGTTGTTTGGTTCATTGTGGCCGAGTGCCCATACTAGAACAGAACAACGAACATAGAAAATTTCCACGAACATGTTCGTTGTTCGGTTCATTGTGGCCGAGTGCCCAGACCAGAACAGAACAACGAACATGAACATTTCCACGAACATGTTCGTTGTTCGGTTCATTGTGGCCGAGTGCCCATACTAGAACAGAACAACGAACATAGAACATTTCCACGAACATGTTCGTTGTTCGGTTCATTGTGGCCGAGTGTCCAGACTAGAACAGAACAACGAACATGAACATTTCCACGAACATGTTCGTTGTTCGGTTCATTGTGGCCGAGTGTCCAGACCAGAACAGAACAACGAACATGAACATTTCCACGAATATGTTCGTTGTTCGGTTCATTGTGGCCGAGTGTCCAGATTTGAACAGAACATGTTTACGAACATGTTCGCAGCGTGTTCCCATAGTTTGTTGGTTTTTAAAAATTATTTTTACTAATGAATAAAACAAATATTAAATTAAAAAACTGGTTAACAAAAACGTTCGTGTGTGTGTGTGTTTATTGTGATATACTAAACAATAAAAAAATTGAATTACTATACTTAAGTAGATATTGTTACAAATAAATTTAACAAATTACTTTATATATGAACTTTATTTACCTTAATTTAACAAACAACGTCTTCTATTTGGAAAACAAAAAATATAAATTATGGAAATAAAAATTTGGAAACAATCAGTCTATTATGTTGTTTTAGTAAAACGAGGCATGCCAACTGGAAATTTATCGATAGGTAAAAACTGCAGCATCCATAACAGAAAATCAGGTAAAAAAGTATACCTTCAACCCTCTCCCTACCCGCCTCGGTCGACGCAAGTTCTAAGGCGTCACTCTAGTGTTACAGTGGACTGCCGAAGACTGGGAGATCAGAGTTTTATCCCATTCGGGTGCAGTGTTGATTTTTTCCTAAATGGTTTCCCTATGCTCTCCGTGCAAATGTGAGTGCACTTCCTCTAAATTAAACTTAGCTCTCCCTATCCCATTAGTGTAATTAGTACATAAGCATATAACCTGAGCGGGCAGTAAGACTCGCTCCCTTAGTTATCCTTAAGTACCCTACTTAGGGCGTATTTTGCACACTGAGCTCAAGCAAATATTTAACCTACATATGTATATGCCCCAAGTAGGTTACATATGTGTATATATATATATACATATATATGTAGGTTACATATATATATTAGTTTGTATGTTTATAATTTCTTAACTTTTCCTGTATCGATAGTATCTTATTTATTAAATTTTGTTTCCCTTTCTAAGGGCGGCTAATAGACTTTCCATTTTTTTACTGCCCTCGTTCCCATCCCTGTCCATTACAACCCCAATCTCCTCCACACATCCGGTTTATTTTATTTTATAATAATGATCTAAGTCCTTAGGATTTCAGATCACCTGGTGTGGCTTATAGAACTTATGAGCTTAATTTGCACTTCTTTAGACCAATACATTTCACTACAGTATGCTAAAATAATGAGATCACAATAATAATAATTAATTCAACACATACAATAAGATATACACTCGCCAAAAAATATATGTAGACTTATTTACAAAAATCGAAACACACGTGTTACTCCGCTGCTGTCCAGCCAATGATTGTATGTTCGGGGAAATGTTCGCGGAGGCGTCCAGACCAGAACAAGACCGAACTCGAACATCCTTTGATGCGACGAGCAGAAACCGACAACTGGTGGATTGGTGCCGAACGGAACAACGAACACATTTTGTTACAATGTTCTTTTAAGAAAACCGTCCACACTTGTCGAGGATATGTTCGTGTTCGTTGTTCTGTTCAAGTCTGGACGGGGTTTTACGAGTGTTAAAAAAATATAGTAAACGTCTCTATTTTAAGATAAAAGAGAGAGAAAGTGTGTGCGGCGCACCGTGCCATTGATTCATATAGTGTGAACTTACTTTTGAGCTTCTTGACTGCAACATCGCTGTAACCAGGGATGCCTCCGATCGCTTCCACCCTCGCCAGAAACACTCTGCCAAACGCCCCTTTGCCGATCTCCCTTTGGATGGCCAGTCGATTGTAACTGACTTCAAAAGAATCGGCGACACCTCGACTCTGAGCATCCTAAGATACATTTTTTGGTTTGAGTCAGGGCTATCTGATCTTACTTGGTTCGCATCCTGTTTTGTTAAAGGTGTACAATATAGTATTGTTTGGTTTCTTACACTTTGAAGAGGGGTTGAGAACGGGGGCGAGTGTTTTTTTTTATAGCACCGCGTCTTAATAACCGTTTGGGATACACACATATGCACTAATTACGATAGTGTGTCAAGGATGATGAAGGTTGAATATAGAGGAATTATGGAAAATAATCTTAGGACATACTTACAGTACACCTTATCGGGATTCGAACCCCGATCTTTCCATCATCAGCAGGCGAGAGTGACGTCATAGATCATTCAGCTACTGAAGTGGGGATCTATTTGTTGTTTAGTATTAACAAACTTATGTTTTAAAATAATAATTGTTTTGGGACATTAATTAACATTTTTCTTTGTATACAAACAACTTTCCCGTGGTTATTGAAGTTTTATGAGGTTTAACTGATACATCATTAAACATTAAAAAAAATGACAGTGTTCATTATAATTATAGCTATTAAATTATTAGAAAATGTTACTAGCAATATATATTTTAACACAAAAGTTTGTTAATCAAGTGAAGACAAACAGTTTCCCAACAATAAAAATGTCGGATAGGATCTGAAACCTTCTTGAACACACTCAAGAAGATTAAAAGTTAAAATTGGATTAAGGTTTTAATAAAGATATAGTTTGTAGCTTATTAGCTATTGGGAAGGCATCAGTCAGTCCAATATATTTACCCATATAAATATTATAGTTGAGTAAGTATATATTATAAGAATAACAATATTGTCAATTGAATAAAAATACGATTCATTAAACATTTTATGAAAGTAAAAACAAACAATTAAAACTTCAGCATAAAATTGATAATATATTATTTAAAAAATTCAAACGTAGTATAAAAACAGTTAAATTTAAAAACATTGAAATTGGCGTTTATATTCATGGATTGCGCATAACTAATAAAATATAATTAATAGTGCGCACTATATAAGGTCAATTTAACTTTAACCGGATCTGCTTCGGTGGCAGCATGGTCTAAGACGTCACCCACTTGTTAGACTAGATTGCCGATGAGAGAGAGATTGGGGTTAGAATCCCAGTCAGGTTTACTGAGGCTGATTTTTCCAGAATGGTTTTCAACTCTCCTTCCACGCAAATTTAGCTACACACCCTCTAAATTCAACCATCCTAATCCCTAAACCACTAGCGTAAATAATACATGTGCGTATAACCTAAACAGGTGTGGTGTAAAAAACAACAACTATAATCTTCTATGTGCTATGTATGAAGTTGAGCATAGACAAATCCCGAACTTGAGATGTATCAGCCAATGAGAATGCTAGTTGGCTAACGCTCTTGTTTCGTGTACAGCCAGACTGCCGGGGATGGGGAAATAGAGGTTTGAATCTCGGTCGGATGAACTGGGGGGTTTCCTAAAGTGGTCTTCTACTCTCCTTCCACGCAAATACGGGTTCACTTCCTCTAAATTCAACCTTTACAATTCATAATTCACTGACGTAATTAGTACTTAAGCGTATAAACCCAACGGGTAGTAAGGCGCGTTGCTAAATAAAATTCCTTAGCCAAGGGGTTTATAAAGGACGTATGGTCTTACCTCTATCTCTTGCTCCACGTAAATTATGTTCCGCTCCAATTTGGGTGGTAGGATGCGAGACATTCTGCTGGATCCGCCACTGAAAACAGTAACAAGCGGTTATAAAATATATCACCCAGGCTGGATGACACTGTCATACCACCTCGGTGGTGGTTTGTTTGCTCATTAGAACCGTCGTAACTCCAGAAAGATCAAAGTGGAGAGGGGGGAGAGGGTCCAACATATTTTTTTTTAGCACCACGTCTTACTACTTATTTGGATTGTGCGAGTATGGTTTCATTAAGCTAATGTGTTAAGGACGAGGAAGGTTGAATTTAGAGGGAATGTGCTCGCATTTTCATAAAGAGATAAGAATGGGAAACGATTTAGGAACAAAAACCACCCTCAGTACACCCGACCCGAACTCTAACCCCTATATCCCCGTCATTAGCAGTCTTGTCTGTTGTGAATGTTACGCCTTAGACAATGCAGCCACCGAAACAACCTTGCAACGTAAGTAGTCCTCACAGTGACTTCCTGGCGGGGGTTGTAAAATTATTCTCCCTTTAGCGAGTTTTCCTCGCTATTTAATATGTTTTCCGACCTCCTGAAACATGATTATTACGCTTGAATGCAAATTGACAATATAATGTATTTTTACTCTCTAATATTATTTAAACAGATGTAAACTACTATGCCCTGATACACCCGGTTTTAGACGCCATTCACTGTGCTCTTGTATAACGCTTTACTATTTTCAAAACTACGCTTCTGGTTTAAAAAACTTACATTATTTATTTTTCTTAAATATTATTAAAAAATTAATTAATTTTTGACCTTAATTTTATTATTCTTTTGGGTAAAATATGAAGACTTATGTCTTCATTGTGTTTTGATAATGGCTTAATATTACAATGTCATTTTAATTAAGGCCGTGGGGCCAGAACAAATCTGGAAGTTTATATTTTCTTTTGTTTTGATTATCTTTTTATCCTATGCCAATTTAATTAAGGCCGTCAGGCCCGATCTATATTGTGCAATCACACGTGTCACAATATATGTTTTATTGGCTTGTAAGCTTACTACATGTTTGCCAGCTTAAACTTATTGTATGTTTTCTTAATGGCATTTAGAATATTTATGTATTTAGTCCATTATTTAATGTTAAATATCACCTAGGCGTCTTGAGCTTGTTTGGGGTTAAAGGAACTTTTTTGTCACTCTCTGACGAAACAACACGCATCATGTTCATGTGGTTATGCCACAGTATACATTTTGTCCGAGGTCTTGTTAAGACTATATTTTGTAAATTTCCTGTCTTGTGCCACATATTTGTTGACTTATCTTATTGTTGTGGTACAATGCAAGTTGTGATATTTATCTGAATGAGAGGGTGCCTTGGCTGATCATATCACGGCGTCTTATTGTTGACTTATCTTATTGTTGTGGTACAATGCAAGTTGTGATATTTATCTGAATGAGAGGTTGCCTTGGCTGATCATATCAC
>CABFOW010001136.1:154251-169575 GCA_902141385.1 Timema californicum | reverse complement strand
GGACACATCCTTCGAAGGAACTGTCTTCTACATGATGTAATAGAAGAAAAGTTTGAGGGCAAGGGGAGCTTAGGTAGGAGGAGGATTCAAATATTGGCTGACTTGAAGTAAAGAAGAAAACTCTGGGAGCTGACGGAAGAGGCACACATATTGGCGGTCATAAGTTTTCACTGACAAAAGAAATGGATCTGCCGTAAGAAAGAACCATCTTTAATAATAAAGATAATAACTTTGATGAAAATAATAATAATTCAAGAGTTTATAATAATTTTATTGACTAAAACATAACTTGATTCCATAAGGCGAAATCACATTAGAATTTATAAAATAAAACCTGATTTAGAAATTAATATACTTGATCCATCCATATGTTAATTTAAGTTTTTTCCTCGGCCTGATATTTTGTGGAATGGGTTCTCTCCTTTGTCTGTTTTTGTGTCTTATAATTTTTTTCCCCCCTTTCTTTTTTTACAGGACCATGAGGGCGTGCCTTTAAACTTAGCTGTTGCACACATGGGTATTGTTGTTTTTCAAAACTATACAAAGATCAACACATTCTCGTGGGCGAAGATACGAAAAATCAGTTTTAAAAGGAAACGGTTTCTTATCAAGCTTCATCCAGAGGGCTATGTAAGTATGAAATCACAGTTTTAGTCAACTCTTTACTCCAGCATAATATTTTAGTACGATATATATCTTGATGTTTTTATGTGCATTTAATAAATGTCAGCATTTTTCAAACTATTTTTTAAAATATTTGTTTGCATAGTACTTAAAAACATTTTTTTTTTCCGCTAAAATCACACTCAAATTTACCATTATTTCTCCCCTTCATCTAATATAAGATTATCTCTTTATGAAAAACTCTCCCAGACAAGGATTTTAAGCCCGTACCTTTGGATTAATTCACTGCTGTTCTGCCAACTGAGCAAGAAGGAACTTAAAAAAAATGCTCAATATTGATAACATATTAAATTTTTATTAATTTTATTAAAGTAACCCGACCACAGGCTGGAAATGGTTGTTGATCGTGATTAGTATTATTTTATAGGTCTTGATAATATCAATCAAAAGTGGCAGTTGCAGATCATACGACTTAAAATATAAATATATTTTTTAAAATATTTTGGTATACTTAATAACTGTCAAAAAAAGGCTTTTCTTACTTAAATCAAAATGTATCTAGGGAAACATCTTTATTCTTTGTGAGTTATAAACAGAGAAAGCACTCTTATGGCAAATTGACTTAATATTACAGGTTCATTCTTATTTATCAAACATATCAATACAGCTTAGTGTAAACTTGTTAGATTTTACATTTTTGCCAATTTTTATTATTTTATTGGTAATGTATTTACTACCATTTTTTTGCATTTATTGGCACTTATCAAAAGTAAACTATGCACTGAAATGTTAGACTCAAACATTTTCACACACCCAGTTTCACCCTTTTTTAATCGGTCATAACTTTATTTTATATTTAAACTGTTCTTTCTAGGTATGTTTTAATTTTCTTACCTCTACCTCTTATTAGATCTTTTCTCTGTATATTTCAAATTTATTTTGAAACTAACAGTGTGTAGGGAAAATAAATTGTTTTTGTTTTGGAACATTGATTAATAATATGTAATCGACAAGCATATTTTGATTTTCTTATTCAAAGTGTAGTAGATTAATTTTTAAACCTTAAAATCATTCTATCTTTATCTGATTAGCTGTTTATTTTAACTTAACCTAATGTTGATTGTTTTAATCTCACAACACAGCTGTTAATCATTTTCGATATAATGCCAGTAAAGAAACATTATTTTATATTAAAGTGTACAATTATTCATACATCCGAGTATAAACTTTAAACCCTAATTCAGATAGTTTTTATTTAGTCGTTTACATGAAGAAAAACACTTTAAGACTTAGTTCATTTTGACAGCAACATAAAATATTTCTCACATTTTAAGATCTAATTAAACATTTTATTATGAAACATTTTAAACATTTTATTATGAAAAAGAAAAGCCTAATAAATGTTCTTGCATTGTTTCATGTTTCTCTTCTACTTTGGCGCACAGTCTGAGGTAAACAAAGTAAAAAAAAAGTCATGCAATACCCCAAAAAATACTGCAATATTCTATATAATTGGTTCTAATTTATTTATATTTATTTTTGGCCTTGGAAATTACCTACCATAACATTTTAATTTTCTAGCAGCCTGTTCTAATCATTACTTATTTATTTGGCTTCAGGTAACACTCAGTAACAGCAGCTATTTTTTTTTAAATATTTGTTTGCACTCTAAACCTCCACAATGCTCACAGAAACCTTACAAAAAATAACTTTTATTTTGACACCAAAGTTGTTTCAAAGAGTTTATTGTTGGCATGTTAGTCTCAGCAATAGTTTTATTAGTTTGGTTTTCATATCAACATTATGTCATGTTTAAATTGTAATTTTACTTAGATTTAAAATGTCACAACTTCTTTGTTTGTTTGTTTTCTTAAATTTAAACCTAAATTTTTCTATTCTCCATTCCAATTCTTATAAATTTTATGCTTTAAAAAACTAAGGGATTCAATTCCGCAGAGGACAAATTATATATATTGGCTAAAAGAAATAATTCCAAAGTGTGTGACAAAATACAATAATTTATTTCCTAATGCCACAATCAACACATGTTACCCCCCTCAGTGGCCGCATGGTCTAACACACTACTATCGCACTAGACTAGACTAGACTGCCGATGACGGGGAGATCAAGGTTTGAATCTTGGTCGGATCTACTGAGTTTTTTTTTCCAAAATGGCTTTCTACTCTCCCTCCATGCAAATGCAGATACACTTTCTATAAATATAACCGCCTTAATTCATAAAACCATTAGTGTAATTAAAACATAAGCATACAACCTGAAAGGGTAGTAAGACGCGGTGGTAAAAAAAACATATGTTTTGTACTAAAAACAAAAAGACCAGTCAAGTTTACTTGTGGATTCAGATATTTTGGCCTAATTCAAGAATATATTTTGAATTAGGAGGGAAAGCTAGCACAACTATCTGGGTGATGCTGGAGTAGAAATTGTTTATATAAAACACTTAAAAAACCAAATAAATACATGTTTAAGGACAAGCTTTCACTGTAACACACAGATTCTTCAAGTTAAAAGAGAATATTAATGCTCTTGTTTAGACCGCACGGTTGACCGGCAACGGTTTTCAATTGATTGAGCTGTATATGGCAGCACTTGGAATAAATAGATAGAAAAACTAGACAGTTGTGTCATATAATAGTAAAGGTACTCACTTCAGTGGTCAAATGGTCTGAAGTGTCACACTCATTTTAGACTGGCCTGCTGATAATGGGGAGATTGAGGCTTCAAATCCCAGTCAGGTCTACTAAGGGTGGTTTTCCCTAAAAGGATTTCCCTTAATATTTCCACACAAATACGGGTAGACTACCTCTAAAATGCTTCCTTCCTCATCCCTACCTAACTAGGATAATTATCATATATACGCATAACTTGGCAGGTTCATATTATTTTATTACAAGGATCAAAATAGGCTTTAAAGTTTTTGCTCATTTTTTATTATTGTTTATAAGCTTAAAACAGAACATTTGTTTTGGTTCATTTGCTGTTTGATTTTTTTTATACTTGTTCTCTAATATTAGATGTAAAAAATTAACCAAGGGAGTAACACGAAATGGACATGTATGTATACTTATCAAGCTAACCTCTGTCGAATAAAAGTTATTTTGTAGTAAGTTCATACAAATTAAAGCTTCTTTATTTTTGGTAACACTGTGTTCACTAACAATTGTGTTTTGGTTTCGATTAAACTGTATTTATATAATCAACACTAACAATCTTTTTAAAACAAATACATATTAGACATTAAGCTGAGCATGATTATTAACCACATTTGGATAAAACACTTTATTCAAACTAATCTTTTTATATTCTCATATTGAGAAAGTATAATAACTGTGAAGATTTTTGTCTTCAATTTTATTAATTGTTATAAATCAGGTGACCTTGTGGTCTAGGTGTAAGGTGTCAAACTTCTGTGCTGGGAGTTAGGGGTTCAACCCTTTGTCCCGGCACAGATTTATCTGATTGTCAAACCCTTCCTTCACCTCTGACAAGACGTGTATTAATCACAACTTGTGAATGTGTAGAATTCCAGGCCTTCACCATGGTTCGGATCCCACGTTAAACCGTAGGTCCTCCATTTCATCTCACAAGCACCCTAACATTACACATTAGCATAAGTGCGTATAATCTGAACGGGTAGTAAGACGCGGTGCTAACAATGATAATGTTATAAATATTTACTCTTGTTTGCCCCTGAACCCAAAAAAGGGGGTCTTAAAATTTATTTCCATCCAACCCTTAGTAGGTTGCATCTGAAATGATTTAATAACCTTTTTTTTTTAACTTANTCCAACCCTTAGTAGGTTGCATCTGAAATGATTTAATAACCTTTTTTTTTTAACTTACCTTCAAATTAAGGGTGGTTTACTTATAACAGATTTAAAAAAAAATAGAAATGGATAAGACTATAGCATATTTGTTCAAAATTTATATCTTAAAAGTGTTTCCTATGAACAAAACAATGTTTGTTTTTCTAAGTAAAATTTACCCTAGGTCACAGATAAGTTACACTCAAGTCCCTCAACCTCCAGGTTAAATGGCTGCGCTCATTGGGAGAGCTTGAGTCCTTCAACACAGGGATCACTACGTACAGTCTCAAGTGAGAACTTCACTATCAAGCAAGGATTTTTAAAACTAGTTCACTTTAAAGATGGTTTTATTAGAGAGCAGCCTCTCCCCCCTTCCCAAGAACCAAACGAGCCTACTGAGACTGCAAATTACAAAGAAAACTAAAATATATTGGCCCTTTTTTTTGTTTAAGTGAATATTTACTAACTTTCTATTTGTAAACAACGAACCGTTTTAAAAACTGAGTTCTTTCACTTGGAAGCGGTGTTATCACTGAGGACTGCAACTAGCACTCCCCAGTGGCCAAGGACTCAGCCTAGCCCAAGAAGCGCAACAAAAAACTCGTCTGAGGTATACCATGTTTGTGCCCCACGGGTAGCTTACGAATAAAGATTTTTTAAATTATTATATGATTGTGTCGAATAATTTATTCTTTATTATTGGCTCACCAAATTCTTCTCCCCCCTTGTCAAACTAGTCCTCACATGATGTAAAAGCTAACCGAAATGCTTAGGGACCATAAAAAAATAATTGTTCTGAAAAATAAATATAAATAATAAAGTTTCCCATGTCCTAAAAATAATTAATTTATATTGTTACAATAATTTTTGCATATAAATATGAAAATTTAAAAAGTGTACATTGTATTGAATAGATGATTCAAACCTAAAATTTGCCAAAATTTATTTAATATTTTTTTATTTCTTTTAAAAAAGCACATAAAATGAGTTTTCGCCACCTTTCATGTTAACTAAAATCATTCATTTTGTTAAGACAGTACAATTTTCACCATAACTAAAGTTTCTCACAACAATTCTGTTATATTATCACTTTCCTACGCTAGTTAATATTGATAGGTCTAATGTACTACTCTGTGAAAGTGTTAATAAATATCTATCATCCTATGACAAGCACACTTATCTTATTTCAAACTGAAATATGAAACATTTTTGTCTAAAAAGTAGAGA
The DNA here is from genome assembly GCA_902141385.1 of Timema californicum. Taxonomy (NCBI): domain Eukaryota; kingdom Metazoa; phylum Arthropoda; class Insecta; order Phasmatodea; family Timematidae; genus Timema; species Timema californicum. The sequence goes on along the minus strand of CABFOW010001136.1, from coordinate 163,897 downwards.
GGGGGAGCATAGCCAATACTTTAAAGTACAACAAATAATATCTCTTACTAAGACAGTTTTGAACAGCCTTGAACAATGCCTTTATGACTGTGTTCAAATTTTAGAGTATTAATTGAGTGCAAAGGCATGAGAACTTTATTTGGACATTATAAATACGATATGTCAAGTATGAATGCTCTATACATCCTATAAAAAATTTCTGCATAAAACAAATATTATTTTAGAAAACAAATCTTTGTATAAACTTAATCAAGAAGGAATAATTTGTAAATGTTGGTACATATAAAATAGAGCTATTATTTACATAATTAACAAAATAAATCCTCTTCCTAAATAATGTCAAACAAATTACTGCTAATTAAATAATTGATTTTAAATTGCATACTAATTTAATATTTTTGTGACTTTCTCAACCTGATCACTGTTTCATCACTCACTCAAAAAAAACACTTTAGTCCTCAAATTTTGAGATAAAGCTGACTTGGAATTAATAGCATGTAAAATATATTATATACTGGATAGTACGGGTGTGCAAAGTCCGCCTGATATCAATTTGAACCGAACTCAAAATATTCTCGAAGCCAAATCAATGTTCAAATATCTCTTTGTTAGATATTTTATGCTTGTAAAAATATTTTATGGCTGTTATTTAAATAAATTTTTCACTAAAAAATCACTTGCAAAATGTTTTGTTAAACAATTGTTCGTAATATTTAATCTTATTATAATAAATAACGTTATTATTACAATATTACAACTTACAGTTAAATTATTTCAGATTTTTCCTTTATGAATATTAATTTGTGATGTTTATAACAGCTCAGAGTTGGCCATACATAGAGTATTTTAGCTGTGAATATTTTTATTGGCAAAGTTTCGTAATTGTTGAAGCCAACATTCTTTTTTGAAACCAGTCAAAGCTGATATTTGTTTCAAAGTCAAGCCGAAAGTTTCAAATCTTTGCACAGCCCTACTAAATAGTGAATACTTTATAGACAAGTATTAAACTATCTCGCCACCATTGCTTTGTAAGTGTCAGATAATATTTTCTGAACCAAAAGAGGCACATTGATTTCACAAGGTGAGAAAAATAATAGTAGAAAGGGAAACGAAGGAAAAATGGTGCCAAACGGCTGTATTAAATTAAACATTGAAAATAGGATAGAAGGTCAAGGCCTCGTGGTGGCTACAGACAGGGAATTTTTGGATGACAGGGAAATGTCAGGGAATTAAAAAAATATGCCTAAAATATTCCATTAATTTCGTGACTAAACACTAAAACACAAGTCAATCATTCCTAAATAAAATAACATTTTAATTTTTTTTAAATAACTGATAAAATCATTTATTGTTTAGTAAATACAAACTTTTTTAGTGTCATCAATAATAACAGAAGTCATCATCCACCATTAAAACTGGAATAAAGTAGTCATGGAAAATTGAAAAATGTTGCCTGGAAAACCTGGAAAAGTCAGGGAATTTTGTAAAATATGTTTTGTAGCCACCCTGAGGCCTACTACACACTTACCAGAAAACTGCAAGCCTCATATTTCACAATAAAAAATACGCTATGAAATTTTTGGGGTACATCAGTCTCCTTCAGTAGAAAAGAGTATAAAACGCCAACTGAACTCAAGCCACGATGACAAGACAAAATAACAGTTTATTTCTGCAGTCATAATAGTACTTCTTATGGTTCATAAAATAAAGTATGTATTAATGTGCATTGCATGTAAATGAAAATAAACATCATCAAAAAGATGTAATTTTTTTTTTCAAACGCTTTGATTGTATATAGACAAATCTTTCCATGCTGTGTGTATCATAGTATTTTTTTGTGATAATATTTTTTTCTTCAGTCATATATATCAAAATAATCATAGTGTGAAGGTCCCCTTTAAAGGTTGGCAGATTAATTTCATATATATCTTTCACCCAGACAAAATTGTATGCCTGCATTTGGAATCCTCTTTGTTAGTGTGGTCCAACCTTTCATGATTTCGGACTAATCTACAAACTTAGCAGGAAGCAATACTCATAAAATAGTAATTGTAATGTTAGAAACAAAGCTAAAGTTTAGAACCAATATATGAATACCATATAGTGGTTTTACTAGAGATGTCAAACTTTACTCTTCGATATCTCAATACCCTTGATTCTTGCTAGTATCAAAATAATCAAGAATCGATATTAATTAGTGGACAATCCATAGAATCCTTAAAGATATTCATAACCATTATAATAATAGGATGAACTTAACAGCCAGACCCTAGGCCATTAATTTAATAGTTAACTAAATCAATGAATGTATTATAAGAAAGAATGTTAACACATAGTTATTATTTGTGTTTTATATTATTCTTTTATATTTTTATTTCCTCCTATGTTGATCATTTTTTCCAAGATTCGGATTCAAAGGTAAATTGACTAAATTGGAGATTTGGTTTCGTAAAATAGTGGATTCGATGCAACTCTTATGATTCTTGATAAATCATTTCTTAGCTTTCAATTTAAGTACTGGCAAACGAGTGAAACAAAAAACTCAGAATGGGTAGTAATTGGTTATCTCTCATATATTTGCTTATTAACCGTTATTAGCTATACATTTTGGTTCTGTTAACGACTCCATTTTGTGAATTTAAACCACTTGTGTTTTTGACTCTTGTTTATTATAACTTACTTTTTTTTTAAATATTTGGTAAAATGGATTTTATTCTTTGTTAAAATGATAAAATTATTTTTTTATCACTAGTTACATATTTTAGTAGTTTGTTTTGCTATGAATTTGAATAAATATTTTCATATGAGGTTGAATTCTTGGAAAAAGAATGAAATAGGAAATGTTCAAGAATAAAAATTGAGGTTGAACGTAAGAGACAGGTATCATGACATCTCTTAATTTTTACTACACCAATTGAGATGATTGACCAGATTTTGAGCCATAAGATTTTTGATAAATGTAGATCAAGGGCATGCTTTTTCCTATTTAATTTTGTTAAGTGTTGAGCTTGACGACCCAAGGTTGGACCACACTGCTTTACCTAATCTGTTTATATCAAATATTGCATGCTTGTATAATTTTAAAAATCACGTTAAATTGTTGTATCTGTTGAATGCATGTTTTATTACATTGAAGTATTATGTGTAGATTTAACTTTTATGAATGTGGGCCTACAAATAACATAGATATTTACCAATATTATGAAAGGTGAATTTTATCTTTTTTTAAACTAACGTGTTTAGTGAATTTTGAAAATTTTAATAACTGTCAAAAGGGTTTGTATTAAGTTTAGATGTGTTTTTTCTTTCTTGTATTGCAATTAAAGGTAAGTTGTTGGCTATTTCTATTTAATTATTATTGCTGCTCTCTATTTGGGAAACTCTCAATATTGATTGTGTATTCTAAGACACTGATAATTCTTAGAAATAACATATGATTTTAGTTTAAAGAGTATGAAATGGTTTATAAAATAATTATTTAGTGGTGAATTAAAACAATTACTTTTATTCAAAAGGTTGTGTTGATAAAGATTTGCTATGTGAAATAACCTATGAAATTAAATTAAATTATTTATTAAATTAGAAACTAAAACAGGCATTTGTGGTTGTAAATTTCAGATTTTTTATCAGTGGAAATTCACAATTTGTTCATTTAATTCAAAAATATAATCTTAAACTAAAAAATCAATTGAAGTTTGCCAATTTTTTTTTCAGGGCTACTACAAGGATACAGTCGAATTCTTTTTTGAAGGTCGAAACGAGTGTAAAAACTTTTGGAAAAAGTGTGTTGAGAATCATGGTTTCTTCCGGTGTTCTGCGGTGAAACACGTTCCAAGACAGAAGACTCGCGTACTTAGCAGAGGTTCTTCTTTTAGGTTAGTTACATCAGGAACTATACAACAGGGTACATACCACCCAGATTTGATTCTATGGGAGGTCAAAATTGATTTAATATTAGCGTATGGACTTGTCCCAAAGTACACTCAGTTTAAAATTGTTTTTTTTCTTTCTATACTTTCCCCAATAGTTAAGATTCCTTGTGCATAGCACTAGAAATATAAAAGTATTCTTATGCACAAGTTAAAAAAAATCTTAGTTAAAAATAACCCATGCACGACTCATTGTATAACATTTAATTTCGGCAACTTTTGTTTACAGGTATAGTGGTAGAACGCAGAAACAAATTGTTGAATTTGTTAGAGAAAATTATGTGACGAGGCAGACATTCCAAAGGTATGTTGGCCGGAGTTCTTCCCTCATAAATATTTACCTTCTTAAGTATAGCAGGATTCTTTTAGCAAGGACCTTTCAAAAAATAAAACACATTTTCTACAATCAACATTGAAAACATTAACTGTAGTATTTGTGTTATTTTGATAGGTATTTATAATATATATCAAAAGTTACAGCCTAAGATCACATGGCTTGATGTATGAATATATTAAACCTACAGTGAATCCTTGCTAATCCGGTTGCAGATAATCTGGATCTGTGAATATCCAGATTGAAATACTCTATTACGTTCGAAAACCAGTACAAATTCTAGGTTTTCTATCGATGAAAGAATGCGTTGTCTTTTTACAGTTTTTAAATAAATACGACAGTGTTATTATGTCATTTGTTTTCATCAGCACTATAAGATTTCAATTAAATTTTCCTTGTATTTTTGCTCTATAAGATTTCCCTTTAAATATTTTATGGCTAACTTTTGCTTCACTAATCCGGATGACCTTTCCCCACAATTAATCTGGATTATCGAAGTCTTACTGTAGTTCTAGTATTGTTTTTAACTGTCAGATATAATCCTTCTTACAAGAATCCTACTAAAATGGCATGTACTAGAAATATGTAGAGAAGTCAGATAGCTTAAGAATTTTGTTTTACTCTCTAACTCATCTTGTTATGTGATGTACCACTTTTTCTTCTTTTTTTAAAATAAACTTTCGATTTAATAGCTGCATAACATAAGTAGACTCATTGGCATCTAAGACCTTACTTAGTGAACTTCAAAACACCCTGATCAAAATATCTCAAGAGGTTTTCGGGCAATATTGGGAGCCCAGCCACTGTTATGGTTTTGCTGACACTGGACTAAGAGATAACAGCTACCCCTTGATGAAAATTGATCTGCTCATTACTGCTCAATCTCCCAACCTAGTTTTTGTTCTGTCAGAACTAATCAGTAGGTAGTGTGAAACGCACAACGCAATTTCCTAAAATAAGGATGAAATAAATAAATATATTTCTATTTGATTTTTTTGGTTCAAATTCCATTGGTGTTAAATTTTGATATTCGTGATGTGGTTCAAAAGTAGAGGCAGTAATAATAAATTTGGAGTTCACTTTATGCATGGGCTCAGTTGTTTTTGACACTGAAATTTGGTTAAGTACCTGAAAAAGTTACTGACAGCAAATTACAAGGCTTGATGTTTTCCATGGAAATGCCTGAAGCGTCCCTTTCAAAATTAAAACAAAATCGACCAATTTGTTTAAACATCACATCATACTTGCAAGATTGAACTTATTTAATATATGCTTTGTATGCCCTTATTAAACAGATTGACACCCATTTCGGTGGCTGTGTGGTCTAATGCGCTATGCTCGCAGGAGACTAGATGAGACTGCTTGATGAAGGGGAGACCGTGGTTCGAATCTCGGTTGGGTGTACTGAGAGTGATTTTCCATAAATAATTTTTCTGCTCTCCCTCCATTCAAATGTGGGCGCACTTCCTCTAAATTAAACTTTCCTAGTCCTGGAAACATTAGTGTAAAGTACTTTGGTGTATAACACAAATGGGAAATAAGACGCAACGCAAAAAAATAAATATCATTGTCGTCGTCGTCCCCAGAATCCCCCTCTGCACCACCCTCCCAAAAATTGTGTAAAATCAGGGGCACATCCATGATATTTTCCTTTGTATCCATACCCTTTTGGTATGATAATTAGACAGAGATTGCTTAGTTTTCTTAGTTACTAGTTTAGGCTGTAGGGGTTCTTAGGTTGTTGCCAAGTCAAACAAAGCTTGACAGGACTGTACTAGCAAAACTGTTTCCTTTCTCCCATTCAGTATCGAGCTATGTTGCTTAAAAGTCAATACACTCAACATCCGCTTCAGTGGACAAACGGTCCAAGGCGTCACTCGGGTGTTAGACTGGCCTGATGATGACGATATCAGGGTTCGAATCCTGGTCAGGTCTACTTAGGCTGGTTTTTCTTTAAGAGTTTCCCCCTTTCTTTCCGCGCAAATGCTGATAGATTACCTCTAAAATGCCTCCTTCCTCATCCCTACTCTTATTAGAGTAATTATCATATTTGCAACCTGAACAGGTAGTAAGACTTGATAAAAAAAAATAGAGACCCCAACATTTGTTCATGCCATTATTTTGTGTGTAATTGGTTGAATTAATTGTTAGAGGATGGATGGTACAGTCCCGCCAAGCCTTGCTCGCTTTGGTAAAGACCCACATGCCGCCACTAGTCATAGGATGATAATTATAAATAATTTTCAGATGAAATACCTGTAATAAGGTAGGTTAGATCATATTCTTTAAGTCTTGGATCACTATCAAGTGTGAGAGAATGGTAAGTGATCGTTGTTTTGGTGTGAAATGGAGGGAATGGGAGGAGGATGCGAATTATAAGCGAACTTTTTTTTTTTTTACTAAATTGTATATTTACTTAAAATATACAAATATTTAATCCTCTATGTTCAGACATTTTAAAAAAAGCACCAATTGTTGAACTATGTATTTACAAATCAAGTTTAACTTTAATTTAATTTAATTTGAGGTAATATATTATTTTTTAAATTTATAATAAATAATGACCTATTCCATTTTATGTGTTAAGTACGTTTTATAAACTTATATGTATGTATGAATATTATAAAATACAAACTAAACATTAATAAAAGAGAAACATTATTTAAAATATATATATATACAATCGCCTAAATATAACATTTTCATTGTATTTAATTTGAGGTACCAGTATTAATGCTCACTTTCTGAAACATCTGTTTATATTAGCACATGACTTGCATACTAATTTAATTCTATAACAATCACAACACTCAGTCCTCGGCTGTTAATTAATCACTGTGAAAGGGGAAGAATTTTAATTTTAAATATTTAACAGAATATATCGACAAGCAATGTTTTTTATTCAGAATTTTTTTTCGCATGATAACATGTTAGGAAACTTAAAATTTTTCATTAGATGGTCGTTATTAAATTTGGTCTATTTTTCGATTTGTCTGCTTGATAAGAAGTTTGTTTTCCTTATTTCTAAAACTAAACATCAAAATAACATTATTATAAGTTTCATAATCATCCAATGTCATTGGTAGTTTTTCCTCCCTGTAAAGAAGTTTCCATGCTCCTCATCCTTTCCTCCTAAGTTATGAATGTAATAGTTTGTTAATATACAGCCACAAGCAAAACCACTATATTTAAAAAAAGACTTTTCAAAGCAATTTAATTTGAAGATTTTCAAAAAGAAGATAAAAAAACTGACATCAAACATTAAGCTGACAGATTTACTTATTGAGAAGTAAATCCTTTAGTGTTTATTCTTCAAATTCACTATCTTCATTATAATACACGCACAAATAAAATATTACACAAAACACCTAAAAGGTAGTCTAATAATAATATGTCTAACAATAGTAATTAATGTTAGTTGTTAAAATAATTTTAATCAGCTAGACTTTTAAAATGAATTACAGTTGAATTGTAATAAATAAATAACAAAATAATAATAATATTAATAATGATTCTTATTTGGCCCTTTTCTTGATTCAAATGTTATTTATCATTATTTGGTTGTTTATATTATATTTTTATTGTTATTATTTTATAGCTTGATTATAAACATATCTGCTCATAAATAAAGTCCACAAACATTTAATTAAGAACTTCTTAAATTGATTAAATAATCAAATAAATAAATATAGGTATACAATTTTTATCAACTGACAAAATAATTATATTCTTAGTTTGTATACCTCTTCCTCTTCAAATTTACATTCGACCAACCCTTGTTAGCCCACTAAAGGTGTTGAATAAAAGTTATTTTTTTAGTGATCTAGACTAAATCATTGTTAAAAGAATAAGGGCAGCTTCATTACTTAAGGTTGACTAGTTGAAGATTTGTAAAACTAAAGTAAACTATAACCAAACATTATAACATAAACTTTAATTATCCAGGGTACGGCCATATATGTGACCAGGGTGCCTAACGGCAGCGACTTGGTTGCAGATGGGAGAGATTTAAACTCATTATGGCCATGACTTTATAAAAACAAGAAAGCTTAAATGTTTTAGTTTATTTTTATTTTTTGTTTTGTTTTGTAAAAGTCATCTGCTAGACAAACTTAGACAAGATAATGAAGTTGGCCTATCCTCGAGTAATTTTTATAATGTTTTATTAAAGTGTTTTTTTTACAACATATATATTATTTTTTTTCTCGCGCCTGATTCACTTCCTCTTCTCTTGTCTCCAGGTCTCAGTCGTTCCGACATTCGAGCTCGGTACACTCGAGTGTTGCCAACGTTGGCACGAGTTTGTCTGCGCATCCTTTGCTACCTCTTGGGGAGAATGCTGTCGGTAGGTGCTCCAACTAGCATGCTTTACTGGCTCTGCCTCATTTTAAATCAAGGGATCTTAACCGGGGGATGGGGGGTGCAGGGGAGGTGTGAACCAAAAAATGAGGGAATGGGACTCAACATAGGCAATTAAAAAAAATAAGTTGTTGCTATATTGGAATAAGCCCACTTCAGTGGTCTATGGTGTCACTTTCGTGTTAGACTGGTTTGCTGAAAATAGGGAGATAGGATCCCATTCGGGTCTGAGCTTGGTTTATTCTAAATGTTTTCTCACTCTCCTTCCAGGCAACTACTGGCAGATTACGTCTAAAATGCTTCCTTTCCCATCCCTACCCCATTAGAGTAATTATTATGATATAAGCATGTAACAGGAGCAGGTAGTAAGATGCGGTGATAAAAAAAACCCAACAGATTGTGTGTTTTTGATTTGTCGTTTTTATATTTATGAATAAGATAAAGTCTTTATAATTTTTTTTTCAGCTGTTCTGTTTCTTTCTACCCATATTGTTAGTTTTATTTATGAAAGAATAATAAACTATTAAAGAACAAAGAGCAGATGCTCGCCACTCGAGATAAAGACCGGAACTAAAAAAGACGGTTGCGTGAGACGCCCCGGTGACGTCATCACAGAAGTGACGTCACAAATCTTAAAGCGGAACAGTTACCAAACTCGTGTTTGTTATTATAGGCCTAGTTAAGAGAATGTTTATTTATTATACACAACACCCCCTCTCAAACACGTGTTAACTTTATTAATGTCTATCACGCCAAGTCCTTGTATGCACTGATGATGGCTTGGTCCGAACAGTCCTTTCGTGAGCACATCAGCTACCATCTTGTTTGTTGGAATGTATTTCACATTGATTTCGCCTCGTTCAAAAACTTCACGCACATAGTGATGCCGAATGTCAATGTGTTTGGTACGAGAGTGGTACACAGGATTATGCATGAGCTTTTCTGCTCCTTGATTGTCACAATAAACAAGAGTTGGTATTGCATTAACACTCAAGAACCCGATTTCTTTTAACAGGTTTCGTAA
>CABFOW010001136.1:121533-154187 GCA_902141385.1 Timema californicum | reverse complement strand
TATACACATATGTACTAATTACGCTAATGTGTTAGGGATGAGGAAGGTTGAATTTAGAGGAGGTTTACTTGCTTTTGCGTGGAGGAAGAATGTAAAACCACCCTCAATACATATAACCAGGATTTGAACCCCAATCTCTCTGTTATCGGCAGTCCAGTCTATATGTGAGAGTAGTGCGTTAGGCCATCCAACTAACAAGTGGGTTATTTCAATCTTATTTTAATATACTAGCTACATAAGTTATTTTTATTATTTCATTGGGTTTTAGTATATATTTTTTTATTAGTTTTAAATAAAAATTCAGATTTGACTACCAAAACATTTAAATATATTTAACAAAATATTATATAGTGTGCTTTAAATGTAAGGATATAAAAAATAAGCCTATTTTACATATAGCATGAATTGACATATTAATTAGGTTAATGAGATAAATTGTACTATATTCTAATGTGTTTTAATTACAATTGGAAGTAGCACTTACTAAGCTCATAATTTTTTCTTTGACATTACTCATAAATATCAGAAAGTATCTGACAAGATATTTTGGAAACAAAAATATATATTTTTAGCTTTGTATAGTAAATTATACATCACTTTTGAATATTGATAATTTGTATTAAAAATTCTTAGCTTTTAATTATATTTTTTCATTGCATTTTAATCTTTCGTATGAAATAATAATAGCATACAAAAGGCATGGCTTAGCTCTGTGATGGTTACCTTTAAGGTATTTTGTGTTTAGCTAGTCTTTATCTAGACCTGGATGTCACTCATTTTGCCTATACTTTGTATGTTATTTATTGTAAGTACATTTTCCCAGAAACTGTACAACGTATCAGGCCAAAATAACTACCACTTCTCAAGTGAACTATTATTGTAAAAGTGTAATAGAATTATATATATATATATAATGGTTTTTCTATAAAAAAAATTAGCTAAATTCAATTAAATGGTTTGCCCATTAACAACTTTTTAATTCTTTTGAATTGAATTTAAAATATGTTTTTATAGACAAACCATTAGATATAGTTGGATAGTAATAGAACACTTTAACAATTTTTAAGAACTTATGACCCACTTCGAGGGCCGCATGGCCTAAGGTGTCACTCTCACAAAATACTTGACTGCTGGTGACCGGGAGATTTTGGTTCGATCCTGGTCGGGTGTACTGAGGGTGTTTTTTCCTAAATGGTTTCCCACGTTCTCTTTCTATCACCAAGAATGCAGTCATACTTTCTCTAAACTCAACCTTCGTCAACCCTAATCCTTTAGTATAATTAATACGTAACCGTATAATCTGAATGAGTTGTAAGATGCGGTACTTAAAAAAAAAGCTTATGAAGGGATTTTTTTTGGTACAATATGTTGTATAGTTTCTGAAAAATGTTTACCCATAATCACATTTAGAGTGTAGGAAAATTATACACGTCCAGATACCCTTAAGATACTTTGTGTTACGCTAGTTTCTATCTGTTCTTTAAGGTGGAATGTTGGTGTTTTTGCAGGATTTTTTTAGCAACACTTTTTTTTTCGGAAATAAATAAAATATTTCCCCATTAGAAACATAGAATTTAAAATTTCCTCACATGTTCACATGTTGACCTAAGGTTGTCCTGAAATTTTATGACAACATTTATCTTCATTTAAAAAGTTTCTCATCAAATGCTATGCTCGTGATAATTATTCAACAACTGTTGATATCACCATGGGAAGAAAATAAAACTATGTTTTTCTACTGGAGAAATACTGGTCTTTTCTAGCATTCCCCATATTCGCACATTAAAGCTACAACATTATTTCAAATTTTGTTGTAACAGTTTTCTAACTTTAAATCTTTGTCGCAGCCGGCACGCCAGCGTCTCTGTCTTGCGGCTCAATGAACCTGAGCTCCTTGAGCCGAGATCACCGTCGCCACCACCACCAGCCTCATCCACAGAGCCCGAGTATGACAGCGACTTCATCCCCGACACACACAGCAGACATCCACGACTTCGACACCAGGGACTTTGTGGTTGCACCCACCCTGACTCCTTCGCCCCCGCTTACAACGTCCCTCTCGCCAGGGACGTCCGTCACTTCCAGCCCCCAACATTTCTACCCCCGGAGTACCAACACAGGTTCCGGACATCCGAACACAGACGACGAAGAACAAGAATACAGCACCAGCAACAATCTACAGAGCCCCTATCATCACCGGAGCACAGGTCAGCAAACTTGCACTCATCGCATTACTACTTCACCAATCCAAACTATTGTTACTATTCCACCTGTAACTACAACCCCTCCTCCCTCTGAGACTAACATTTTGACTAATTCTAACACTAGCAACGCTTTCAAAACTAATTTCAACAGCAGGTATGACTGGCAGAGAAGCGCCAGCTGCAAAAATCTACGCACCGAAAATAAGTTATATTACGGTAGTGAAAAGAATGTTGATACTCCTAGTCCTTACAATGATTCGACGAGGGGCTATTATGACAGTATTTATAGACAGGAGCGGTTACTTGACGCTCCTGTAACCCGTTACGACGACAGCCGGAGGGTGTGCTACAGTGCTGCGGGTAGTAAGACTAACTCTGTGGACAGGGGTTCAGATGCAGTGCCTGATACCAAGATATACTCTAGTAGCTATCCCGGGACCACCTCTAGCCTCTCAACGGAGAGCGGTGGGGCGGACGAACCAGGCATGATGGAGGGGGGCAGTGATTGTATTCTGATAGGAGCAGGGGACACGGGGTCACAGGAGGACATTCTTTTCTCTAACGATGACCTCTCTCATGACTCTTACGAGCTCTTGGAGCGGGAGCAAGATGAAGATGCAGATGGTGATGATGAGAGGGAAATGGAAGGTGAACTTAATAGAAGGGTGAAAATTTACTCTGCCACAAGAACCTGTAGTATTGATTCTAGTGGTGACAACTTACCTTTAGATGATATAATTGAGGAATCCAGAAAACGCATCGGGCGTAGTCCAGAAACAGAAGGAGTATTTTTTATGGATTCGGATGAAGTGGAATTAACAGGGTCATCACATAGTTATATTAAAGCCGTGGACAGTAGGAGGCATCTAAATATTGAGGTGGCTGATAAAGGTATAGGGAGTATTGACTACAGGGATGTCGTAGATTCTAGGAGACAAGTAAATACGGCGGATAAGGGTATCGGTAGCATAGATTACAGGGAAGATTATATGATTAGGGATGAAAGTTCATATGTTCAAGTTCCGTTGGTTACAGAGGTAAAAAGAGATGTAACAAAGAGTGGCACTCTTCATGTTTATCAAAGCGAAGAACAATTTGTTATCACAAATATGCAATCTCCTGTAAATGTAGAAATCAATAAATTTGGTTTTGACAAAATACAAGACATAAAACCCCAACTCAAAAGTCAGGATTTTCAAACATCTCTTGAAGATAGTAAAGAAATTTCAGAAAATAATGCACAAACACACTTTTCAGAGTACAATGTCAAATGCGAGCCAGGTTTGGTTATTGGTTTCCATGATAAGGATGACATTAGCAGGTCAAATACTAGTCTGCATGCGCATGCTATGGGGGAGAGAGCGCACAGTGATTCCCACTCCTGTGTTAGGCAGGGTCCAGGTCTGAGCAAACGCCGAACTCTCACTCACCAGAAGTCTATTGACCTCACTCCGGCCGAGAGTGGAGAGATAGGGGGTGTAGGGGAGGTATCGGAGAGTGTTCTCGATCTGACCACTGTAGGTATGACCTGTACTAGCGAGCTTAACATACCTTACACCTTACACAAGCGACACGCGATGAACGGCACTGTGCCGAGTGTGGGAGCTAGTCAAAGCTGTAAAGATCTGGGAGCGTTGGCATCGTCGGAACAGTCGGCTGAGTTGTTAGAGCAGCAAAAAGTAATGTTGAGTGATTTGCATAAAATTAAGGATTTAAATCTTAGAAAACCCATATCTGTAGAAATAAAATCACAGGAAATATTAGTAAATAAGGTTTGTTCTGAAAGTTCAACTAAAGAAGGTAAGTACAGTAAGGATTTAAAATCTAGCTGGGAGGACATTAGTTCAGATTATGTTGCAAATGTATTTGATAAGGGTGCATTAGACAATGTTAGAGCATTTGGTTTTGAAGAATTTTCACTAAAAGGCTTCTCTGGCTTCGAACAAGTTTCTGAACAAGCACATAAAGCGAAGGATTTTGATTGCGATAAAGAAAATAAATTAATGATGGGAGTAAGTAGAGAAATCAAACCTTTTGAGGAAATGGTAGGACGTAATAATGTGGAGACAAGAGAAATATACAGCTCTGAAGTTGACGTTAGGAATGTTTCATACCAAGAAGAAAATAAGAGTTGTACCAACAGTCTCAAAGATGGCAGTATGTTAAATGATAGAAATAAAATAAAATCACCAGTTGGCAGTGTTGACAAAGAAAAGGAAATTAATAGAATTAGTGGAAAGAATGAAATAAAAACTCCAACTAGTAGTCTTGATAAAGAAAAGGAAATATTAGTTTCAGGTGACAGAATTAGAATAAAAACTCCTGTAACTAGTATTGAAAGAGAGAAAGAAATAGTTGGTAACAAGCATATAACACCAGTAAGTAGTATTGATAAAGATAATGAAATCAAAGGAGACAAGAAAAAAATGAAATCTCCAATAAGTAATTCTGAAAGAAATAAAGAAATTATAGGTGACAAAAAAAAGTTAAAAACTCCAATAAGTAGTTTTGATAGAGAAAAAGAAACCATAACTGACAAGAAAAAGTTAAAAACTCCCATAAGTAGCTTTGACAAAGAAAAAGAAATCAAGGGCGACAAGAAAAAACTAAAAACTCCAATAAGTAGTTTTGATAAAGAGAAAGAAATTGTAGCTGATCAAGAAAAAGTTAAAAACTCCAATAAATAGTTTTGATAGAGAGAAAGAAATTGCAGGTGAAAGGAGAAAGATTAAAACACCAGTAAGTAGTTTTGATAGAGAGAAAGAAATCATAGGTGAAAAGAAGAAAATAAGAACCCCAGTAAGTAGCTTTGATAGAGAGAAAGAAATCATAGGTGAATAAGAAGAAAATAAGAACCCCGGTAAGTAGTTTTGATAAGGAAAAAGGAATCATTGTGATTGGTGAGAAAAAGAGGGTTAAAACTCCTGTTAGTAGTTTTGATAAAGATAAAGAATTTATTGTGATAGATGGTAAGAAAACTTGGAGAACACCGGTTAGTAGCTTTGATAAGGAAAAAGAAATGGGGATAGGTGAAAAGAAGAGAATTAGAACGCCTGTCAGTAGTATTGATAAAGAAACAGAAATTATTGTTATTGACAGTGAGGAAGAAATGAATAACATTGTTAGTAGTTTTGATGAAGAAAGAGGAATAATTGTGATCAGCGAAGAAAAAACAAAACCCACTGCAAACAGAGACGTTATTTCAAATAATGATCAGTATTTTTTAAGAAGAATATCAGCAATGACCAGCAGTGATGATGAACTGAATAAAATAGCTATCACTAGCAGTGATGAGGAAATGAAGAGAGTCATCACTAGCAGTGATGAGGAAATTAAAAGAGTCATCACTAGCAGTGATGAGGAAATAAAGAGAGTCATCACTAGCAGTGATGATGAGAAGGTTATGTCTTTTGATCCTCACACTGAAAGTAAAAAAGAAACAGTTATCAATAGTGACGAAGAAAGAAAACAAACCGTGTTTAGCAGCAGTGATGATGAAAAGAAAAAGCCTGATACCACAAGGATAAGTTCTTGGGAACAGGAATTCCCAACAGCTCCATTAATACCTCGTAAACGAGACAGATCACCCATCTTATTTGCAAGACTTGGACTTTCCGAAGGCTCTGCTTTCTCCCCTGTCCATTCTTCTCCGACATCATCTAAAAGAGCCAAATCCTTGGATGCCCCTGTGGTTTCAGTACATCATTTACCTCCAGCTTATGCCTTTTCTAGCAAGGATGACACTTTAGACAACAGTGATGATTCTTGCGGGAAAGGGGCAAAACATATATCGTCATCTAAACAGCCAGGTGGCAATGGGGCCGTGACAAAGACTGCAACTCCTAAGCTTGGAGATAAAGCATTATTGAGAAAAATACCATCGACTATTGTGGACGAAGATTTTATAGAAGACTGTACTTTGAAAGTTGATGAACAACCAATTTTATATAAAAGTGTTTCGAGTGAAAGGTTTATCGAAGTGACTGCTGCTGGAAAGAGGTCTCCAGAAATTACCGGTTCTAAAGTTATAACACTTAACAAAGATGACGGGGCTGTCTCACCGAGCACGGATGTTTCAACTGACACGGATATGCAGCCGCAGAGTGAAACAGCCAAACAAGCTTTGAACATTAAATCTTTAGTGAAAGAAAGCCCCAGACTCTTATCGCCTAGGCTAGAAACTCAAATCAGCCGCGCTTCTTCAAGTCCAGTTAGCCCTTCAAGGTCTCCTCTACATGGACTTGAGGAGAAAGTAAGCACTTTGCATCATTTCTTTGGAAATAAAGTTAAAAAGTTTATCGAAGAGGCAAGCTCCACAGAATCTTCTATAAACATTGATGATGGGCAAGAACCACAACTTAACCTTGAGAATATAGTCAAAAAGGATCTTTTACCGAATGATAGCTTTGAGTACACAACTGAAAGAAGTGCTTTTTTGCTGAGGGATACTGGCAGCTCTGGGGACTATCAAACATTTGATGAAATAGATCTACCGATAGAGTTTAAGGACGAGCCACAAAGAAGCATAGAGTTAATGGCAAAATTAGAAGTTCCTGAAGATTTGTCGGGAAATGAATCGGCCAGCAACAAGTCCATGCAGGAAGAAATTGAAGATTCTGATATATTAAGTGTTGAAAAGAAAGAGACTGATACTTTAACACCCCAAGATGAAGTTGGTAGTCCAGAACAATGGGCATCAGCAGAAGACATGCGCGAAAAATTGCCTCCAGGGGAGTTTGAAACTAATACTAGAGATGCGGTGAGGAAAATCCCTGAGGTATTGAGTGATTATGATAACCTAAGTTTAACACCCCAAGATGAAGTTGGTAGTCCAGAACAATGGGCATCAGCAGAAGACATGCGTGAAAAATTGCCTCCGGGGGAGTTTGAAACTAATACTAGAGATGCGGTGAGGAAAATCCCTGAAGTATTGAGTGATTATGATAACCTAAGTCCACCACCAACATTCCAAGAAGAAGACTTTGAGACACCTGTGGTACCTGAAAGAGAGTTTGTAGAGATTCAACTTGTGGAGGAAGATTTTGATAAAATAACTAGTCATATCAAGGAAGATATTCTTGAAGAAGTCAAAGAAGATGAATTTGATATAGAGTTCCCTAGAAGTCGCAAAGAAGTGCCTGTCTTGACACAAGATAGTGACGGGAATTGGATAATACAGGAATGCACACAGCCTCAAGAGAATGTTAAACTAGAACAAGACTTGGATAAGAAAGGTGAAAGCTCTCCAGAAACTCCAAAAGATGATAAAAGCTCAGTGGAGAGAACAAAGTCTGAAGAAGAGGCTTCATCTTCTTCATCATTAAATTTACCAGCTAAAAAAGAGCTCTCGTCTACTTGGCGACCATTTCTTCTAGAAAGTAGCGGTAGTTCAAGCTTGGAAGAAGGTTTTTTCCCTCCAGACGACAGCGCACATTTGGCAGACGAAGAGGAGATTTCAAGCAACTCCAATAATCGGGATGACACATTCCATGATGATGTGATAGATTTTCCAACTGGTTTCGGCTATCCCTGTATAGGCAGTAGTATAGGCATGTCAGGGGCAGACATGATCATAGGGGGCTATGGAGGTACATTTGCTCTATCAAGAACATTATCTAGAATCAGTGAACGCAGTACGACATCTGAACAGGAAAGATCTGACCTTGATGATGACTCTACTAAACCGTCTTCGCAATCTCCTTCTGTTGATGATGAAAGTCTACTCTCAAGCGATCACCAGCCCAGTCTTTCTTCTGATCCTCCATCGGGATCAGCACAGCAGCCTGAGGCTAAGGGGGAAGAAAGCCCTCGGGTTGTACCCATGGAACTGCCAGTGGGAACTTCCGCTACAGCTCCTGGATCCTTGATCCCACCACCGGTACCATTATTGTCAGATGATGACTGGCCATCGCCTCCAACTTCATCCTCCATGTTTGAAACTCCTGTGGTAAGTCACGTGGAAACCTTTTACATGGAGATCCATCCTGAAGAAGCCTGCAAAGTTATGGTATTAGATTCAACCGATCCGACCGGTGAAGATGGCAGCTCAACAGATGAGAATCACACCCTTCATGATGAAGATGATGATTTTATGTCTGGTTTTGGTGATGACTGTCTGTCATCATCAGCTGCTACTCTGGATGGCACTGTGAAGATGGTTGTGCGGCCAAAGTGCCCTTCACATTACTGTACAGGTAGCTCTTTGAGTGAAGACACATCAATGGGGCTCTCGCTCTCCGAATGGTCGAGTAGCACTGGAACTGTTAGACAGCAGTGTCGTTTGCACTACTCCAGCACAAAAAGTGATGACACTTCATTGGATGAGTTGGGCCCTTCACTCTCTGATATGGGTACATGTGTAAAATCGAGCATCAGGTCAAAAAGTCCTTCTTACTACTCTGGTGCTAAAAGTGATACTTGTCTTGATGAAACTAGTCCCACCCGTTTGGGAAAACCTTCTAATCCAAAGAACCATTCATATTACACTGCTTCTAAAAGTCTAACAAACGTAGGGACTTCATTAGATGACGGCCCTGCCCCCATTATGTCTTCAGAGAGACCTGTGAAAGTTACAAGACCCAAAGTGACCCCATACTATTCAAGTTCAAGTAGTTTGAGAGAAACAAGGTCACTCTCAGAAACGAGAAGATGTGTAAGTCACCTCTCTGACCAGAAACTCAGTCAAGATGGCCGAATCGAGTCGAGCCCTACATCACAGGTGTATGCGGAAGAGCTGGGCTATCCATCCCAGCCTCAAGGGACAGAGAGAAGTGTCAAGATGCCGGTCAAAACAAAAGGCTATTCATACTACTCTGTGGCGAAAAGTCCACCGAGCGACGGCGGCTCATCGTCATCGTTGGACGGTTCTAACACTGTGGAGAGAGCGCCGAGAGTTCCTAAAAGAAAGAAGTCTCAACCAAAACGACGACACAGGGTCACAGTCGAGATGGAGGTGAGAGACGGCCACATCGTTGAAGTTCCTACTGCTCCGACACAATCTGTTACAGTAGACACGCATTCTTTATCATCAGATTTCAGTGAACATTCGCCTTCTACTCACAGCTCTGAAAGTAATATATTTGTTCCGAAACAATCGTCGGTTTGATTGTGGGGCGAAAAATCTGAGGAATGTGCCTAGTAAATCTGTTTCATAAGTTGTTATACATTTATAATGTTAAAAAATGTGAATTGTCTTAAGGCATTCAATTTCATATATAAATGTATTAAGTATTAAGATTAAACTATCGAAAATATAAATATTAAAACTTAAAATTGGGATAACTTTTCATTAGATTCTAAAAGTGCATACCTATATCTGTTTTGTGTGTTCCCTCTTTGCAATATGAACCTGGTTCTTAGCAATGTATCTTGAAACAAATATCTTGTCGCTGAAAAACTTTTCATAAGGAAAACAAATGTGTTATACAGGGTTTTTTTTTTAGAAAATTTCTCACGATACAAAATTAGTGTTGAGGACAGACAGTCGATCATAGGAAGATCTTATTGAGCATATATACTTTTTTTTTAAATATACCCAACATTGTCAAAATATCCAAACGAATCTTCCAGCTGTCAAAATTGACACCATCGTTCGAAACCAATGTCTGGGTAACACATGGCATGTGAATACATAAAAGTAGATCTATATATTATATAAAAATATATTTTGTAGTGGTTTCTAAAATAATTTTGAACACATTTTAAACATTTCTGCTTATTCAATAAAGTATATTAACATTTAAAATGGCCCCCACATTTTTTATGGTGATCATTAGGGTGTGTGACAGAGCTTCAAAGACTTTGAATTTGCTAAATGAATATTTGTTTGCTTCGAGATCGATTCAAGAGTAAAATTCCCGCTTCATCAATTATGAAGCTTTGCAAAAAAACACATTAAAATTCACATTACTGTTTTTTTCTTGCTGTTATTTTCTTAACAAATTACTGATACAGTAGAGCGTCAGAAATCCGGACGTCAAAAATCAGGAGCGTCGCAAATCCAGATCGGTGGTGAGAGCAGGTAGGGGAGGTAGTGGAAGGTGTCCTTGAGAGTTCAATGACTTAGCCAGTCACCTCTCCTTGGTCACGTACTCGGCTCAGTTCTGTGCTATCATTTACAAACTTTACAGCAGTGGTATAGTTGCCTTGTGACGTTTTAGTGTGTTAGTTAAAACGGAACATATTTTTACTTTGTTAATCATGTCATCATTATCAAATAAAAGATAACATACATTTTTATCTATAGAGGATAAGTTAGAAATTCTACGAAGACTGTCTAAAGGGGAAAGTGGTGCATCTCTCGCTAAAATATATGGTGTGGGAACTTAAACCATTAGTGACATTAAAGCAAAGCAAAGCAAGACAGTGTGCAACGTTTTGCTTCAAGGTTCACAGAAAAGAAAAACCACACGTATACGTATGTATACAGTTATTGAACGCACATTTGAAAATCCGGACAATTCAGTAATCTGAATGGGTCCCGGTCCCGATCGATCCGGATTAACGACGCTCCACTGTAATGTAAAAAAAAATCTGAAATAATTATAGTACATTTTGTGATAATAGATTAAGTTATTGTTTTAAGACAAAATATATTAATTATCAATAGCATTTTGTAAATTATATTCGTTTCCTAAATCTACATAGTTATGCAAAGTATAATATTTTCATCCAATATTACATAAAAAAAATTTAACATTCAAATTCGATTAGGCTTCGAGAATATCTCATATTATTTTATTTGACTTCTCTTTGAATTGAAAAAGTGTACTTCACACACATCAAGTTATCATACTTTGTCAATATGTTTTGTTTGTTTAAATATTGGTATTAAATAGATTAGAAAATTGGTTGGTAACATTTTTTTTAATAGTGAAACTAGTGCTGATATAACTGAGTTAGTTTCCTTGTTTTCATAACATATGTTTTCCTTATTCAATCTGCTAACAACAGTTCCATTGCTAAGAGACGATAATTAATATCTGCAAAGGAAAGGAATAGCATAATGAGGTCACATTTTTTGTGTCTATTAAAATGAAGCATATGTGATTGGTGGCTTTCTCTTTTGATTAATATATAAACACTGTGTTTTTTTAAACTAAAAGTGTAGCCATAAAAGGCAATATCGGATGTTGTAAATTCGTTTTTTTTATTATTATTTCTATAACAGCGTAGTTGGTAAATTAACCTTAAACCAAGTAATTTGACCAGAACGAAATCTGCGAATGATCACTCAAAACCCCTTGCGGTGTCAATCTAGTCTTTTTGTTCACATTTGCATAGTTAATCCTTAGTTCCAGTGGATTGTAATTAAACATTTAATGTATAATTCGTCAGTAGAATAATTTCCTCATATTTTAAAAACTTTTCATCTTTATTAGTAAATGCAAAAATTACATCATTTAAAAACTATCCAACAAAATTTGTTGTATAACTTTTAGATACCGTGATTTTATATTACTTCAACTTAAAACGCTGTTTATAATATAGGGGAGAGGGAGGGGGGTCAATTAAAGTGTTTTTGGTGAATGTTACTAGAGAAATATTGAGAAAATTACTTAATAAAATATAATGTTATCAATTATGCTGAACATATATGTTACTTATTACTGCTGCCTCTAGTTTGTGAATATTAGAAATGTGATAAATTTAGTCTAGTCATGTTTCATATTTGATTCAGTAATTAATGCTAAAAGAAAGTTAATTCAAACTTTCCTAATTTTAGGGAACATTTAATAATTTGTTAGAACTCACATGAGCATATATCATGGTTAAGACTGAAAAATGGGTGTAGTACGCATGTTTTATTATAGCAGTAACATTTTTGCCTTATAATAAAAGTTATTGTAGATACTTGTAGAGATTATTATAGATTTATTTCCTTATTTTGATGAGCACTAATAACTGTAATACCAACAGGAACATGCTGTTAAGCAGATCAGTTGTATATCTAAAAAAAAATCTTACCAATAATTATGTTGATAGCATATCTTTAAAATAACTTGTATTTGGTACTATGAATTACAAAGTAGAAGCCTGCACATAATATCCATTCGCCGTAGGAATTGACTTCTGAAAGGCCTTTTTCCCTACCATAAATCTACTATATAGTAGGATATTGGTAGGAAAAAAGACCTTTCAAAGAGTAATTCCTACCGTGAATGGAATATATCTGAACTTTCCTATTTGTTGTATGTAACACCAACTCTGAACCAATTGGTGCCTATATACAAGGCGTTGGTTTAGCATCACATTTGTTTGCCATTGATGAAGTCAAGGTGAATCACCATCAGATTCAATTAAGGTTGATTTTACCAACAACAAAAAATCCTATTCTTTCACCCTGTTATTGAAAAGATACATCTTCCCGGTTGAATATCTAATAGATAACACAATTAAAAATTATGTATTATATATACTAATGATAAACAAACTCTGAAGCAACTTGGATAATCCTCTGGCCCAGTTAAGTGTTGTATAGTTAGTTGTAACAAAAATATATATCACAATAAAAAAACATGTTTGCTTATAATTTAAATTATTATTTCCTGATTTTAATGATTTTTTTTCACACAATTTCTTCAGCTATGAGCATTTTACCAAAGCCTACAGCAGTAATTTTTCGGTTACTCCCATGAAATTAAGAAAAGGTGCATTTTATTCATTGAGACTTTATAAAATAGATGGAATATTATATAAAAATAAAAATGCTTTTTATTGAAGAAGCTACAAGAAACAATTTATTGGAGGGAAATGATCCGTAGGATGTCCGAGATTCATACTCGACTGAACTGTTTAAGAAAGAACAGTTTATTAAAAGAATTAATGAAAAACACACACAGACACATAATATATAGAAATAACTCTTATCGTGATTTTTTTTTACGGATAAGATTGGAGTTATAGGTAATAAGATGTATTTTATAGAGAAGAGTTTAGATATTTTGAGAGCAATATTACTAACAGATATAAAAACTATATATTTGCAGTTGTTAGAAATATGTAATGAAACCAAAACAAATACCAAGAAGGTTTTAAAAACCCAAATAAAGATGATTTGCACTATTATAATAGCAAAATAATCTTTGATTCTAATTCATTAGATAATTTCTTACTACCGAAGAAAATATTTTCAAAATTCGAACAATTTGTACTTTGAATAGTAAAAATCAAATTTTCTATGATTAATACACGAACGAGGAATTATTTGCGATTAAAAAATTATTTATTTGTAGTGAGACTTTCATTAGAATTAGAAGTACGGTATCAAATCTGTCAAATGATATAAATAATAAACATAATTTGAAATATATATATATTTTAGGTCAGATTTTTGTTTTGTGTGAATTTTATTTTTATTAATTTCTCAAATTATTTCCATAGCTATAAAATGTGGAATAATTTTTCAAAAGTTTGTCTCTTTGTCAATGTTACTTAGACTGAGTGTAGTATTAGACATTTTTGGTGCAAGTGTACAAACTCTACCAAGAGGAGACAGGTGATGTTTGGGGATACGAAAGTGTGTATTTTAAAAGACTAGTCTAAGTCCTTGCATTGTACTACAGTAGACCCGTGGCTTCTTTGGTGCTGACTGACAGCTCACAGCTGACTTCTGGCAGTCAACATATATGCATAATACCTAAATGTTGACCGTCAGAAGTGACAGCTGCTAAACACATGTTTTTGCAGATCATATGGTTTGGTGTAGGGATACATAATTTGGTCTGGTAACTTTTCAAAGCTTTTGGCTGTCAGCTGTGAGCTGTCAGTCAGCACCAAAGAAGTCATAGGGCTACTGTACCTTCTTAACAGCACTTTCACTTCTACTTTCTAATTTGTAGTACCATGACATACATTATATCATATTATGTTTCAAACTACTTCTATGAATCCTAGATGTATACAAACTCATAAATGTGAGATGTACCAGAAACATTATTCAAATTATAAATATAGAAACAATCAATGGTAAGAGTTAGTTTTATTCTAGTTGTCGATAAAAAATCTTTTCATTCCTTTAGATCAAAAAATTTAATATGTGTTTTATGATTTTTCACTATATTGTAATTAGATTAACAGTAAATACCAATAGCTTATGGCAATATTATCTAAATATTTAGTAGGTACTTAAAAAAAACTGGCGTATTGTATTATAAGATTATTTAATTTGTGTATTTAATAATATACTATTATTCAACTATACCCGTGGCAGCTACTCACATATTCTTGTGAATATTTTGAATTTTGATGGGCCTAATTGATGCATCGAAAAAAAATTATCCATAGTGAATAATATTTTTAAATGCCACTCTTAGTTAATAAATATTCTAATTGCCTTCCACTGATACAATTAACACCGAAATAATTTTGAAAATTTCATATGAAAGATAATTTAATGATTTATTTATATATTCTTAACTTTCCCCTAATTTATGAAACCAGAATATATATTTGTGTTAGCCGTTTATAAAATATATATATATATTGGTGGCAGATTTAGTGGAGTGATCAATGGTGAATCCACATGTTATCAATAACGTTGATGTGTAGGCCTATTTTAAAGAAAGATACAGGAAAAGTGGCAACAACTTCGAATGCGGTTTACGACGCTTATTTCACTTTTAATTATCAAGTTATGTAAAATACATTTTTCTTATTTCCTTTCTGTTATGGGTTTAAACCCCTCGGGTTATTAATATTACCATAAATTTATGGTGTAGCGACACCTAACCCTGGTCTTAAATTAAGTCTGTCACTATTATCAAGTTTTATTATGGATACAATATAACATATTTTATTAGACTATATGTATCTGTACTTAACTTTTACTTAGTCTTTAACTTGTACATGTTAAAATCACAGATCTCGGATGCTGTTTTTCATAAATCTTATGAAGCGTGCAGACATCATTTTTATTTCACATTGATAAGTCCTTGTTAGGAAATTATATCACCTTTTATACATTTCAAGCATATATTTACACCACTCGTCATACATTCTAGAGTTCAGAAATATTTTTTCAACACATTTTTATTTGTGTGTTTAAATATATATCTTTTTGGTCAGCTTGTATAGTTTTATACTTTTAAAATCTTGCAGTAATGTTTGTACCTCGATATGTTTGTGTCGGATGTAATTTATTCATTAATCTAATAATTTTGCTCAATACTTTTAATAAATTCCGTGTTGTTATATGGACATACTTGGGAGAAAAATCAGGGGGGGTTTTACTATCGAAGGGAATACATTGCAATAACGTTGTGATTTTTACTGTCGGTAACTAACTAAATGGGGGCTTAACTTTGTATTTTTTTATTGTCGATGACATTCTATAGATTCAAGGACCGAGTATGACAAGGGATTTATAAATACTGTAATATTTAATACACATCAATGCTCTACACACACAAACCCAAATATCAATATTAAGTTTTTTAATATTGTATGTATGTTGTTGAAGTTAATTAGGCTCAATCAGTAACTCAATTTGTACATCAAATCATCATCAACTTTTTCCAGCCTGTGACAAGGTCAGTTTAGTAAAATGCCTTTATCTTCCTTTTTCATTCAACCATTCTTCCTCCTTTAATTACTTCCATTCTTCTCTTCTCACTTGCACGCTTTCTGTTATCTGCTCCTCCCATCTCTTTCTTAGCCTCTTTTGTGGTATTTTCCCGAAATGTTTAATTTCTATTATTTTCTTTGGCATCCTCTCCTTCTCCATCCTCATTCTCACTAGATGCCTCTACCATCACAGTATTACTTCCTCCACTAATTTACATACTCCCTGTACCCACACTCTTTCCCAGATAACTTCACTCCTAATCCTGTTCCTCCCATTGAGAGCTAATGTTCTCCTCACATACTTTATTCCCATGGCCCTCCACTGTCTTGGTCCCTCTTACATTCATGCCTGGATTACGATCAACTTAACGTAAAGGACCTCCTCGTGTGTTTAAATGGAAGCGGTCACGATGCACTTAACTTAACGTTGAATGCAGTTAACTTAACGTAAGAGATGTCTTGGGAGGTCTTTTACTTTACTTTACGTTACTTTAAGGGTAACACGTGATCTAGCCAGCCAATCATTATGCAAGTGACATCAACAGGGCTATTTAGTAATTCATTTGTTGGTATTATGACCATTGTTTACTCTTTAGCGTAAGTTCTAGTGGTCAGACATTGAAACAAAATAATTAAACTAAAGTAGGGAACTAAATTTATCAAAAAAGTTTAATAATAGATATTTATTATATTGATTGAAAACTGTAAACATTCACAGATCATCACTTTACAAATAGTACAAAACCACAGATCATACTCGAGAATGCATATGTTTGGCTCGAGTTGTTACGTTAAGTTAAGTGAATCGTGATCACACATAAGTTAAGTTAACTTTAAGTGAACGTTACATTAAGTTTTGTTAAGTTAACGTTAAGTTGATCGTGATCCCGGCATCATTGTGCATGTGTGACAATGGGCACAAAGTATGCCTTTACAACACTTCAAGGGCA
The DNA here is from genome assembly GCA_902141385.1 of Timema californicum. Classification (NCBI taxonomy): domain Eukaryota; kingdom Metazoa; phylum Arthropoda; class Insecta; order Phasmatodea; family Timematidae; genus Timema; species Timema californicum. Next base: position 137,470 of record CABFOW010001136.1, on the reverse strand, counting down.
CTTCTCTTCTCCATAGCAGGTCTCTCACACACCTATACAACAACTCTCCTTGCTGTCCTCTTCTCATTAGCTGCATATATATATATATTCTTAACTAGTCTTATAGTTTTTATAATAGATTAACACTATCAACAAATTAACAAATTGTAATGTAATTCATTACAATTCATTTACTTTTAAATATTTCTTCTTTCCAGTACAGGCATACCTCTTTCTTATGAAATTCTAGGTTCCAGATCATTGCTGTAAAGTGAATAATTTCCTCTTTTTCGTTTATCGATGGATATACAATACTGGGATGATCGTACATGGGCATAGTTGATGTAAGTAAAGTAAAATGAAGCTATAAAAAGTTATAATTCACTAAATTACAGCTTCTGAAAAAAAAAATGCAGCCATATTGTGTTTGTAAAACAGAGTCTGGCAGGAAGCCAGCATCATTATACCGCTAAACCGTATTACTGATGCAGAGGATACTCGAGGTATAGTCAAAATATAAAACACTCTTATGAGCAAAGCGTCTAAAAGCAAATGGTCCCAAAGAATGGTATGCCTGTATTTTAATTTTAACAAAACTTTTAAAAACACGTAAAATTATTTTAAGATCCATTCTTTTCACCCAATTTTGTGATGCTATATTGTACAATTTTTTTTAATGCATAATATATTAAATATATATTTTCAGTTGAGTTGGCTACATTAGTGTTTCAGTACAGTGGGCACTAAGTTACATAAAACATAAGATTGTGACCACTATGCTTACTTTGTTAATTTTATTAAATATCTGATTGGATATTAAGGGGTTAAACATCCTTCGTTTATGAAAACCTATTTTACTATATGGTATCATTTGAATTTAAATTCTTAAAGTGTGATTGTGCATAATATTTTCTATATTATTAAATTGATTGATCAATTTACAACTCTCAATTAAAAACTACTTTTACCTTTACAATATTATTGAATAATACAAAGCGTTCATCAAGTGTTAACAATTGTTCTTCTGCAATCAAGGGAATGTTTTATTTTTGCCTGTCTGTTTTTTCTACTGTGTTGGGGTAGGTTGGGTGTTGATATTTTTAACCACTATTTTTTAGTATATAGATGGAATATTTTCAGTATTGTGAAGTCGGAATGATGATTAATGTAAATTTAAAGATCTGGGTGTTTAGATCCATTGCTACTTGTGTAGATATTGGGTATCGATTTAAATAATTACAAGCGGTAGCCAGAGGTGTGTCCACAAATCTACATCAAGGGTTGAAAGGGGACGGGGGAAGGGAGGGTCCGAAGATATAGGAGGAAACTAAAAGTAAACCAAGAACTCTAAGCGATGGCAGAGAGTAATGGATTTGTGGGGCTCTTCTTATTGTTTTCAATCACTTGACACGTATGAGTATCCATTTCTTAAGATGGATAATAATCTACACTTTTATTGATATGTTAATATCACATACTGCAATATTTCACTTATTTTATCAGTGGTACTTTTTATTAATATAGTCCAATCCCCCCCGCCTTATCGCCCTTGTCGCTACGCCCCTGGTGGGAACTCGATACCCAGGTACTCTGTTCCAAACAACTTGATAGGAAATCTTGGTGAGTTTTTTTTACTAGGAAAGATACCCGAATAAAAAAAAGTATAACATTTTTTAGTCAAGAACTTTAGTACCTGTTGTCATTCCTATACGGTGGCTGGTAGTTAATGGCATTACTCAATAAATTACTATCAGTATTAAATAATATATTACTAGCATTAGTTATATTATACTTCATACATGAATCTCATGTCAATTTTATTACCATTATTGAGAATTCTAATTCCTTAATGATAATTACATTTGCCAAAATGTTATATTACAAGAAATAATTTCAATATGTTTAAATTCAATATAAAAGAAGTTGATTAAAATACACTCTCACACATATATATATGGTTTTATTTGTTATAAAATAATAATTGTTAATTTCATTAGCTTAGTTCAAGTAAATCACCTCTTTGGCTAAGTTATAAAAATAATTTTAAATAATCAACAATAAACTAATATTATTGCTTTTTTTAGTAAGTAGATACTATACCATACCTTGAGAAAAATGTGAACTAAATCATAGTGAAAATCTTACTAAAAAGAATTTCTAAACCATTAATCAAATATTGCAAATCTAAATAAACAATTAATCGACCTCAAACATGATGTACCATAGGTTGTGTCAATGGTTCTTTTTTAATACAACAACCAAAACTAATTTGTAAAGTATTTATGAATATTGCGGACTGTTCAAAATTTACTTCAACTAGGTTTAATAGTAAAGAAAGAAAAAAATCAGTTAATACTATTAAAATTAATAAAACTTTAGTGATTTTAACTGACTGCTGTTTATTTCTGTTTTAATCTGGTGAATTCAATAGTTTGCATAGAAATTATTAATTACTATCTTTTTGTGGAGCTATTGATTAATATATTGTCATTATTGCCTTTTATAAATCCTCCAATGAAAATAGAAAGAATATTATATAATTATCTTATTCAATCATTTGTGGGAAAATGTCAAGAACATTATGTTTTAAAGGTGAGTTAATGTTAATAATTTTCCGATTTTCATAGCAAATAAACATTTCTATTCAAAATAAATTTAAAAAAATTCTTCAGTAGATGTGTTTCTTTTGATTTTCTAAATATAGTAATCTCAACAATGGTTAGGTATTTGCCATTGGGCTAAGAGGCCTTTGGACAGAAACTTTTCCACAACATCCTTGGCAGATTTGAAAGAACTGTTAAGATAACTGTATAAAATAAACAAAACATGTCCACTGAAGCAACATTTGATTTATTTTGTTCAAAAAAGGTTGGTTATTTTTGCTACACAAACTGTAAAAATACTGACTTTAACTGACATTTCTTCCATCTCATCTTAATAACAATAGTTGACAATTTAGTTTTTTGTTGTGGGTTGATGCCTAACTATTTTAATATTGATATTTGAATTTTACTGATACTGATAATTTTACAAATTAATTGCTAATGATAAATAAAACATTTGTGTAACAATGTAAATAGATTAATTTTAGGTATCTAAATTAATATTGATAAATTTTTAATGTTACTTTCATATATGTTCTTTTAAATAAAAGTATAAAACAGATTAATAAAATATATGTGCGCTTTCAGTAGTGTGTGAGTGTGTGTGTGTGTGCTTTGGTACTTGAATACTTTTTTTAGCCTGTGCTAATGCTTTACTATGTGTTATTTACATTAAATGGCTTCTACTTAAGACTCACTTCTCGTCTTCTATAGATTACCTTTGCAAAATGCCTACTTAACACTCATTAGAATTAACTGAAAACGATGCATCAGATAATAAGGCAGTTCATATTATTAATATAATATGGCTATAAACTGATATTTAAAAATTATTATCAAGATATCATTATTAACTTTGTTTGTATACAAAATCTAAAGAGTATATAGAGTGCCTTGTTTTACCATTGTAACTAAGGCTCCTAAATTATATACAAAGGACTTTACCAGACGGAAAACATTAATTATAAACTATTAAAATATCAATATTGATAAATTTTTTTCCCCTCCAAATTCATTTTAATGATGTATAGTAGTTTAAATTATTAAAATATATTTTGGGCTGAACCTTAATTTTTCACCTTCATATACATTAACTTTTGATCTTTTTTAAACTTTGATATAATAATAGTACTTGGATACTGTTTTAATTAAATGCAATTAAATTGGGTTTTAATGCAAAAAAAGAAAAGTTTATATCCAATTTAATATGTTCCAATTCAAAATATGATTAAAATTTAAATATAAAATTGATTTTAACTCCCATAAGGAGTTAAATATCAAGTGCTTGTGTTTCCATCATTAAAGTAAGTAAATAACATTAAAACCAAATATTTAAAATAATTTGAATTTATGGTTGTTAAAATTGTTTCTATCACTTATTTCTAAATTATGTGGTCTCGTATCTAAAGTTACTATTTTGGAATACTGCAAACATTTTGGTCATCAATAGATTATCTTTGATCTAATTTTTTAATTACCTTTATTGACATTGATGTATTAAACAGCAGAGCTATTATAATTATGTTAATTACAGATATAGCCCTATCTAAATATCATATTATTTTAATTGAAAACGTATTACTGGACATGGGATTCGAACCCAGGTCATTCCTTAATAATATTTTAAGAATGACTGTGGGCACAGGACACTTCTTACATAGCTCAGTGGTTAGATGATTATCATATTAAGCCGAAGGTCTTGGGTTCGATTCACCTGTCAAGGAGTCATTTTTCAATAAAATGAATATTTAATGAAATTGTTTCATCACATCTAGCTAGCAATACTAATGTAAATAATTGCTTTGCATTAGTTGTCCATTGATTAAAAATCCTATTTAGGCTCTCTTAATATGTTTTGTGATTAAATCTGTGCACTCTTTTTTTTTACAAATCTCATTAAATAAAGTTTATCTGTATTTATCTAACTAAAAATAGGACATATGAAGCTTTTTATTTTATAGTCATACATACAAGAAGAAAAGTAAATAAATACATAGAACAGCAGTATTTTCCCCCAATCGGAATTCTCCTCTCTGTTGCCGTGATTGTGTTTATAAAAAACAATCCAGGAACTACTATTAAATTGTGTATGTTATAATTGTGTCTTAGTGAGGCTTTATACTGTTGTACATTTCAGCTATGGATGGCACATCTTGGCATTACCGTAATGGACTACCCAGCTATTTGGGATAATTTAGTCCTACTCGTTACAGCCCAACTTTGTCCCGATAATGTTGCGGGATGGTAAGACAAGACAATGGGGCAATAGATCGACGATTACAATAATCAAAAAAGAAAGGATAATAATGTGTTTTGTTAAGAAAAAAGAAAGTTATTCTATTCAGTTAACTTTGTATGTGAAAATTATCATAAGATTATTTTTAATTTTATTTATCAGACATTGTATATATTTCTTTAAATTATTTGGATTTATTTAAGCCCATCATTATTGGTACTTTCTGTTTTGACATTTAAGTATTTTAGTAATGAAAACCTTGAAAATAACTTTAATTTCTTTTTTTATGTAGACTAGAAACATTTTGGCGGTGTCCATTGGTTTGAAGGCAGTAATATGTATTTTTTAAAGATTTTTGGACGCTATAACTGAGTTTTAAAACTGGGATAAAATATCTTAGAAACCTGTATACTTGGTTTAGGGGAAAGATTAAACATACATTTGTAAAGAATTTACACAATTCCAATTATTAAATCAAATGTCAATTATACTGTCTGTCTTCACACATTGATACGCACTCACCGAGCTGTTTCTTTATTTTATTCATACATATCTTACAAACACAACTCAGTAAAACAAAAAATTAGAGCTTGGCTTTTTTAAAGTATGGTTTATTTTTAAGTTTTGTTTTTGTAATTGATATCGCATTTTATTTTGAAAGTATTTAACCAGCTTGGTCGGGTAGAACTTATAAATTTTATTTTTAAATCTTGCAGAATCTTTTTTATCTCAGTTTTTTTTAAACTCTAACAGTCATAACAACAAAAAGAAGAAAAAAGTTAGCTTTAATTTTTAAGTTGAGGGGGAAGGGAACAAAAGTTAAGGTAATTGAGTATTTTTACAATTTTCATAGCAAACATGGGGTTGGGGGGGGGAAATGGCCTTCCAAAAAAGGGGGGCTCATTTGATTGTTTCAGTATGTATTATCACTATAATTCGTTAAGAAAACTGCAAAATAAATCAATAAATGAATATATATATATATATATTCACCTTGGCTCACGTTCTCTTCCACCGCACCTTAAAAATTTGGTGCTTAGTATTTTAAAGCTTAAAAATGTGATTGTAATTACTTTTTGCTTATCAAAACTAGGAACACACCACAAAAATTAAGAGTAATTAGGGGAACACTGTTTTGATCATAAACGGAACAAAATGGCCCCATGATTGCGGGTACTAAGGGTGATTCATAAACCTATATTTCCACTCCCGAATGCAATTTTTGGCAAATATATTTTGCCATGCTGGTTAAACTCTACTAGTTTGTTGGTAAATTTTGAAAGCTTGTCTTACCATCCATCCGCAAGTTGACTTGTTGATTTCCCCTTTTTCATTCGCCAGTCCCCTCGTTATTTTTTATGGTTATGTTGCTCAGCTTGTTTATGTTGTAGTGGCTCCTAACAGTTACAGGTAACTGTGATCAGAATGCTGTGCATGTCACTTTGTTAGAGTATTGGAATGTTCCCTATTAGTTTGATATTTCTAACACTTGCACATGATTGCTAGTGGTTAGCGATATATTTTATATAATAGCTGTTAGCATTTTAATGGTATGTAATATGTAGTGCTTGTAATTAGAATTTTATAAATTGATAATATGTTTTGTCCCATCAACACATTATCCATGTATGTTCTCAGCCAAAAAAATTTATAATTTTATAGTTCTGCTTTACTTAAATTGTTTGTTTTTGGATATTTACCAGTGATAAAGATGTATACTGGTCTTAAAAGTTTAATTCATAGATAATTATTTAGTGGCTTCTAATTATTTATTTTTTTAGAATCATTGATAATCTTATTTCTTATTTTAACTACACTGTGAATTCATTTCTCTTCATATGCTTTTACATACTATAATTATCTATTTTTTATCAATATAAACAGCTTGTATATGTTTTGACACTCAAAATGGTTGTGTATAGATGTTGTACTCAATTTTGTTTAAAAGGTTTTCCAGTTAAATTAGCATGAGTCTATCTGTTTGCATTGTTGGTAAAACTGTCTATAATAGCTGAAATATATAGTGTTATATTTTTCTTTTTAAAGGTGCCACTGAAATTGCATTCAACCCAATTTGACAAATATAATTATTGATCTGTAAACTTTGATCAAAGTCAACAATATAATACATATTTTATCTTTTTTTAACTTGATAAGCTCAAATACCCTTATAGGCATCTTAAGTGAATATTTCAGTACTTTGCTACTAAAAAAAAATTAATAAAAAGTTATTTATAACATACACTTTTATCAACAGAAAACTAGCAAAGTTAGAGAACACTTTTTTCTGGTTTTCCTTAAAATGAGGACTTCCATACCCTCTCCAGACAAATGCATGTGCGTATTTCAAATTTATTCTTCTCATAGCTGCTCTGTTCACATAGGTTAGATGGTTTTACTCACTGTCACAAAAGTTTAATCAAAGAAACAATACGAAACTAAGTGTACCTAGTCCAGAACCTTCCTATCTTTTTTGTTAGTCTTAACCCAATATTTTGTTGATGCCACATTTAGCCTCTACTACAGCTTTTGGAACCTGCACAGTTGTCCCTAAATACTAACTTTTTCTTCTTTTCCTCCTCCTCCTAATTGGCCACCAAGAAATCCCGAGCACTTCCTATCTCCACACTTCTTATTGACCCCGAGTGCTTCTTTTTGGCTACCAAGTACTTCTTATCAGCCCCTTAGCTATTGTTACTGACCCTCCGAGAACTTCTTATTGGCCTCCAAGTGCTTCTTTTTGGTTCCCGAGTACTTATCTGACCCTGAGAGCACTTTTATCTGCCACCAAGCGCTCTTCTCTTTGGTTATTTCCGTAACACCTCAAATCTTGAGGGATTCTATTGTGAGGTTATTCTATTATTTCATGTGTTTTAAGGCATATTTATCACCTTTTGTCACTCCCCCCACCCCCCCAAACAAGAATTAATGTTGTACTCAATACTCTCTTGCTCCCCCATTTTCTCTTTTTTATTTTTTTATTATAAATACTTTTTTTAAGTATAATGAGTTTTTGTTGCATTATAGTAATAAGACGTATTTTTTTAAATTAACTTTTAGACTAAGAGATTGGATGTCACTTTGACATGTGAATAAAGTAGCTAAATCACTGGAATTAATATTTAATCATAAATAAGATATGTTGTCAAGGCTTGCAAACTTAATGGAAAACATGAAAGGTTATTTATTTGAGGTATTTAACGTTCATTTCCACAGGTGACTGATTACTATCAGCACACACCTTATAAACTATTTTAACTCTAGATCGAAACACCCCCTCCTCTGGAAGTCTATTCATCGCTGTGAAAGGGGGAACTCAAATTTCACTTATCAGCCAAACTGGGAATCGGACCTTGGAGACCAAGCAAAACTCTCAAACTAACTCTATATTAGATGCATATTAGAACAAAGAAACTGAAATATTTTGACTTTCTGATCTACATTAAAATGATTAAACCATGTGTAATAATTTAATTTATAAAGATACCTTCCTTATTTTCAAGTAAGATTGTGAGTTATTTCATCTTTTAGTCACTTCACCTTTTTTTTCACTTGTATTGTTTGCAGAACTGCATTTTTTTATATAATTAGTATAATAGCTCTTATGTTTTAGTCAGTTCCTAGCATGATTGTTTTGGTAACATGCAGTTTCCTTTTCAGTGTTTTTAACTACTAAGAGTAGGTAAGGTGTTTAAATCCGTTTTAAGTCAATATTTATGCAGTTTTTATGACAAAAAAACTTGTAATCTCAACATTTCTGAAATATTTTTGATAAGTATAGTGGCATTTGACCATAAACTTTTTAAACAAAGATAAAAATGCCTGTACAATTTACGCGGTGTCCATGACAGATATTCAAGAACTGTTGAGATTACTTTGTTTATAAAATTATACTAAATGTATATACTGAAGCAATATACTATTTAGTTTGGCTAAATAAGCAAGTTCTTTTTGTTATAAAAACTGAAACAATGTGGACCTTATCTTGCATTATATTCCATCTCGCTGTAAACAATACATCCAGCCACTTCTGTAAGAATCTTTGGTTCTAATTCTACAGGGTGTCTACCTAATTATATAAACCATATTTAATGACTTTCTTCCTAACATTTTAATTCCCTTTGTATAAATGTTCGTGACAAAAAGAAGGAAAAGAGGAAGAATGCCCACCTACATTTTTTTTTCATCTCTTACTGTTTCTAGCCCATGACCTGGATCAGTTTTTTTTATTCAATCCATATATTTTCCACTATCGGCTTGCTAGGCATGTCATAGATTCATATGCCTTATAATCTAACTTAAGACTAGTACAGCCACAACATTCAGTCCCCGGCCGCTAACTTATCACATTTCACTATTGATAGATGTTTTGGCCATGCCGGGAATTGAACCCAGGACCACTAACTAGTTCAGTAGGCAGACACACTACCGACTGAGCTAAGGTGTCGAATACCCATGTCCTTTATTCAGCTATAGTTGTCCCTGTTCAATCCCCGGCCGTTAACTTATCACATTTCACTATTGATAGATGTTTTGGCCATGCCGGGAATTGAACCCAGGACCACTAACTAGTTCAGTAGACAGACACACTACTGACTGAGCTAAGGTGTTGAATAACCACATCCTTTATTCAGCTATAGTTGTCCCTGCTTGCATGCTTTCTTTCTCATTTTATCTCATGTCTTGTAATTTTAATCTAATTTTAAGCAAATTATATTTAAAAAAAGAATACTTTTCCTACATGCACATTGAACTTGGCTCACAGCTGATTCGGTGGTCACATAGTATAAGACTCTACTCTCACAATATACTAGATTGCTGATGATGGAAAATTATGGTTTTATCCCGGTCAGGTGTACTGAGTGAGAATGGCTTTCATAAATGGTTTCCCACTCTTTCTCCATGCTAATGTGGGTACACTTCCTCTAAATTAAATATTCCATATCCCTGACCCATTAAAGTAATTAGTGCGAATATTAGTAACATTCAGTACTAAAAAAAACTTTGCTCACAAAAATGCATGATCTGAAAGCTAATTTCATGAGATTTTAATGACTTGCATAACTAAAAATCTCATTTCATGACTTTAAAAGACTGGTAGACACCCTGTTCTAGTACAAAATAAGCTAATTATAAATAGAACTAATGCATTTTTGGCCATTACTACTCAATAGCTCTTTGGCATTTTATTTTATTTGTGGTAGATAATACCTTAGTTTTGCATATGTGTGACTAGAGTCTTAATTTAATTTAAAATGTATGACTTTTGCTTTTAGGACCTTTAATATGAAAAAAAAAGTGTGATAGGCAAAGCTTCAAATTTTAATACTTTATTAATTTGAACAATAAAATGAAAGTAACATTATTCTAAAATAAAAATTAATTTTTTTATATATACTTGTATACACTACTTTTTTTACTGGTATTTTAATTTAAAAAAAACTGATAAAAAATTTTAATTTGAATAAATAAAAGATCGAGTCAGAGGTATTTTACTTCATCGATATTGTGATGGGCTGTCATGAGCTTTTAAAGAAAACAAAGCAGTTGGGACAATGAAGTCTCTTAATTTGATATTTTTCATTAAATTGTTATTTTTAGTCACAAATAAAAATGTAAAAGTAAATCTGAAGAAATTTCCACTCAAATATATTAGCATCCCACAAATGTTTTAAATGTACTGACATACAGGTTGCATCATTTAATTTTTTTTTTTTTAACTGACACCTTTTTTCACTTTTTCCACAATGAAAATATTATTTTAGAGCATTTGGCTGTCTGTGGAATCTTATCACTAGCGATTTCGTACTTTATCCATTTGATACTATACTTGTTCGGTTAAAGCAAGTAAACACATTTACTCATATATTACCTGTCAAAGCTAGGTGCTATCCATGGGGGGAGACAGGCTTTTAAGATGTCTGTTTTGAGCTGTATTACTTGCCTGAGTCAGGTGTTACCTATGGGGTAAGACAGGCTCTTAAGATGCCTGTTTTGAGCTGTATTACCTGCCTGAGTCAGGTGTTACCTATGGGGGGAGACTGGCTCTTAAGATGCCTGTTTTGAGCTGTATTACCTGCCTGAGTCAGGTGTTACCTATGGGGTAAGACTGGCTCTTAAGCAGCCAGCACGTTTTTGGCACCACTCTTTGCTCCAGCACTACCTCTAAATGTTCTAGTTTAAAATGAGGCTTGTCACATTAATTTTACAAATCATCACTTAATGGTTTATCAAATAAAAATAAAGCCTTTTTTTCAGGGTAGTCTATGATAGACTTGCTCTTTCCCTTAACCTCAAGTTTGGTAGTGAATAACTTGTAGCATAAATACAATTTCCCACTGGGCACGGTGTGTCTCCGCGTTTTTTTTATTTCCATATTTATCATGGATTCACATTATAAAATGTCACCATTCATGGGTCAGAAACCTTCACATGGCAATTATAATGCACTCAATATAAACTTTTTAATACATAATAATTATCTTAGACAGAAGTTGTGAGGAAATTAATAAATCTTCAAAGCTTTTACCTAATTATTAATTTGGCATAAACCCAATTTGGTGGCTGCATGGTCTAAGGCACTACTCTTGCAATAGACTAAGCTGCTAGAGACAGGAAGATTAGGGTTCGATCCTGGTCGGGTGTACTGAGGGTGGTTTTTCCTAAATGTTTTCCCACAGGCTCCTCCACACAAATGCTGGTACACTTCTTCTAAATGCAACCTTCCCAATCCCTAACACATTAGTATAATGAGTGCATAGGGTAACCTGAACAATTAGTAAGACGTCGTGCTAAAAAAAATTTGCTTGAGTGGTTGAAATAAAAACAAATTAACCATAAGCTTCCTTTTCATTTATTTACTTTATGCCTAAAAATCATCATTATCCTAGGAAATAAAATAGGTTGGTTTTGACATTTTTCTAAACAAAACATTATGTTTGGTTGCTTAAATTTGTTGTGATCCTTTCTTGCAGATACTTTTTTTTTCCACAATCATTATATAATAATTAAATTAAATTAATCCACTCCACACAATACCACCATCTCTTCTACCTTATCTGAAATGATAATCATTAATACATAAGCAGTATTGTAATATTAAGAATAAAAATCAATCATAATAGAAATTTTTTAAATAGTCTTTAACTTTTAAATTTAATAATGTAATTTAATATTAAAAATCTAACTTAAACAGTTCAACAATATTGACTACTCATTAAAATTGATCTATACTAGAGATAGAAGTGACAACCTGTTGTTGAAATGGCAGTACAAAATGAATTTTACCATTTTTAAGATTTATATTTTGTACACCTATACAGTGTTCTATATATTTGTCATATAATTTTATTTGTTTTAGTTTGTATTTATACCTTGATCTTCAAGAAATTAAGACAATTTGTTGCCATATATTAATGTGTTCCAAGTTAATATCATATACATCAGTTGTTCTCTTATTTTTTGTGGATATTATCATCATAGGAAATATTGTTACTCTCAGTGGTTGGTACACTGAACATCAAAAACATTTATTTATTTATTTGCTAGGTTTCCATTCAATTTGTTACAACATACATTATGTCTTAAGGTGGGGATATAGGTGACACGTGAAAATGTCATTGTCTTTGTAATTTTTATAGCAAAACAATTTTTTGGCCAAAATAAATAAAATATTGCTCCGGTAGAATCATAAAGTATAATTTTCTTTTGATGGTGATATCAACATTTGTTGAATATATGTCTTAAGCATAGTGGTATTAGATCAGAAACTTTATAAATGAACAAAAAAAGTTAGTCATTAAATTCCAGGACATCCATGACAGATATTCAACAACTGTTGATATCATTATCATAAGAAAATTAAACTCTGTTTCTACTGGAGCAATATTTTATTTATTATAGACAAAGAAATGTTTTGCTATAAAAACTGAAAAAGCAATGGCCTTTTCTCACGTCCCTGTCCACCTAACCTTAGGAAACATTGGCATAGGCATTATATATGAATAGTTAAAACCAGAGGTGGACTGGCTAGCTACAAGCGGCCTGGAACCACAATCAATATGACGGCCCTTAACATACATTTATAAACACCGTTGGAATAATAGTTTCATGTCAGCTACAATATCAATGAAAACGTCACTATTCAGTCCACTTAAAACATATTTTTACTTTCTACTGTCATGAGCACAGATGCTAATAAATTATTAAACAATATATGGGAGTCTATTTTTGATATACCATATTTAAATTTGTAAAATGATCGCCCACCCGTTACGTGTTTAGATAGAAAAGCCACACCCAATATCACTACTGAGGGAAATGCAGGCCTTATGGAGAAAAGTTTAATATTCATTCTCTCTCGGTTAACTGTTTCCAAATCTCTTCGCTCTCAGCTATGTCAGAAGGTAGTGTTCTGGGGGAAGAAGGTGTTACTGGCAACCTCTACTAACCAGCGCAGCGGAACTTATCTTATATTTGAGGGAAGACTGACCACACAAAAACGAGAGAATGGCGCCGCTGTTTCATAATATTAACAATGCAGTTCCTTCAACGATGTTATCCAGTGCAGTAACAGTCACTATTCACTAAACAAATTATTTTAAGTTGGTCTTGAGAAATTGTTTATAAACAACAAGATCAAGAAATGACAAATGATTTATTTGTTACACTTTCAGATTTACTAACTGGAACTTTAACTTAAAATTTAATAAAAACAATAATATAGAATTGAATTAATATATTTATTTTAGTTTTAAGTAGTTGCGCTAGTCCAAATCAAACAAACCCACTGGGAAATCTTCTAATACCCCAGCGCCTAGTCCACTCTTGGTTAAAACTATTAAACTTTTGAGGGTCCCTAAAATTAATAATTCAGAGACTGACTGAGCCCATTTTTCAAAATACATACCATATATTTGTTCACACACTTTTAACTAAGATATAAATGTTAATCCATTAGTTCAAGAAAATACCCATTTAGCTTATTTTGAGTGTTTGTTCCAACTACTGAGAACAACAAAAGTGTATGTTAGTCAATATATTCATAAGGAGTCATATTTTATTGTAATAATTATCATCAATATTACTTTTTGGCTTTGGCATAGCTAGAAATCAACTTAGAAGTGAAATATCTTAAATTATATTAAAAATGTGTCATTGAGATCAGGGCATGAACTTTGAATTAACATAAAAATGAACTTAAAAAAAATTAAGGGTAATTTCAAAAATTATTGAACTACTTGAAAGTATATGTGTATCAAAATTTGTCAAATTTATTTATTAAAAAAAAAGTGCCAACACTTTTGTGCCAATTACGAATAATATAATTTTTGAAACATTTCAAATGCAATTTATTCACAAGGAAATTTTGGACACTATTTTTAAGTAATTTAATCGTTAAGTATAGATCTCTGGTTAAATTATTGTTGGGGAAATTTATTTCTGGAATAATTTGTGTTTTGTGTTTAAAGTAAAAGTAACAATTATTATATATTTTATTCAAATATTTATTATGATGAGTCAAAATCATAAAAATAAACACTTTAATTCAGTGGCACACCCAGAAATTTGCTTTGAGGGGGAGGGGGGATTAAGAAAGCAATTTATCGAAGATAATATTATGACCTTTCTTTTCCAACTTGCAAATATTTGTGGCACTTGTAATGTGGTAAACAGTATAGCTTTTGGACTATCAGGTTGTAAGGTTTACCTTAAATTTAAGAGTATTCATTTGTCACATCTCCAGTGCTATATATTATAGTAATTGTACCTAAAGTGGAGTTTTTTATTAAAATTATTTGTAGTCAAAGAAAAGAGGGCAGAGGAGAGTATTTATACTACTATGCTTGCTCCCCCCTCCCTCATCCCTTCCCTTACTTCCTCTGGGTGTGGCACTGTGTTCAACTCCAGCCTATGTCTGTATTTTGTTTATTCCATAAAAGCTGTGTCAATGAATGAACTTAAGGTGTGAGTTAAAAGTGATTAATAATTTTAAATATTTTTTTATAGATAGTCTAAATAGTTCTATTTGTTAAGATCTTTAACTTTAAATAAATGTGAACTGTATCTATTTATAAAATACAGAAAAGAATGGAAATGGGCTTTCAGAATGAGGGGTGCTCTCCAAAAATTGAACAAAGGGAGGGGGAAGAATAATATGGGGTTTTTGTATATATAAAAAAAAATATTGTGGGTGTGTTATTTCTACCTATTTGACTCCCTATAAAAAATGAGTTTCTTTTAAGACCTTACCTTGGTCAAAAGTTTTCTTTCTACTACCCAAGTTTTCCCATAAGTATTGCTCAGTTCATAAAATGTATACAATTAATATATTTCATTATTTACAATTTTTTAAAATGATTTAATCTTATGAGATATTTGTTCAAAGGGTAGAAAGGGGCAGGGTCACTTTATCACCAGGGTGTGGAAATGGAGTTTACTCTTTAGACTTGGCACTTGAAACTGGGCCTATTCCATTATTTTATTTTCCAAACACCTCTTCTTTCTTGCAAGGCCATACCCAAAATAATTTTTTGGGGAGTGTGGAAGGGGTGTAGTGGCACATGGTTAAGTTCCAAATCCAATAGGGGTTGAACCACCTAACATTTTCTTGACACGGCCATGCCTTCTATTTTTTTACTTAAGATATTAGAATATCTTAGCAGTAGGAGAACAAACAGGAGAAAGAGAAAATATAATTTGTGTTGTAACCCCCCTCTATTAAATTACACCATTCAATTCACACATATTTGTTATACGCTCTAATATTGGTAAACTTTCATTCCACGAGAATTTAGATCTAAATGATCAACAGATTTTTTTTTCTTAGACTTTTCATGGAAAAATTAACTTTGAACTATTTTTACAAGTGTGTGTGTGTGTGTGTGTATTTTAGAGTGTGTGTGAGAGTGTGTGAGAGTGTGTGTGTGTTTGGAGTATATATTATATGGAAATTTCGAAGCTTCAAAACTCCAACTTGACTTCGAAATAAATTTTAGCTTCATCTTCTCTTCGAAAATAATTCCATCCTTCACCAATCAAAATATTGAGAACTAAAATACTCAATTAATTTACTGTCAATTTATCCCATTCAGAGTTGTTTTATACATTACAAAATGAG